>AWOL01S0034024.1:0-43139 GCA_000715115.1 Nicotiana otophora | reverse complement strand
GAGGCCTCGCAAGAGAGTTATTTCACAACAACAGGGTTCCAATAGGAAAAATTGTAAGAGCCAAATGGTCGAAGCGAACCATGCTCATATAGATTAGCCCAAACCCAGGCGTGTAATAACGTGCGAAGAAAGTTCTCTTCTTTATCAGCATCTTATATCCAAGGAAAATTCCTCTATTTTGAGATTTGTAATGCAATCAGAATTAAGATAAACTCGACCACTAAGCCTACGGGATACTTTTATTTCGAGTTCGAGCAAACACTCACTCGACCATTACGCTTACGGGCTACATTACTTCGAGTTCGAATCATTCACTCGACTAAGCCTACGGGCTACTTTTATTTCGAGTTCGAGCAAACACTCACTCGACCATTATGCCTACGGGCTACATTACTTCAAGTTCGAATCATTCACTCGACTGAGCCTACGGGCTACTTTTATTTCGAGTTCAAGAAAACACTCACTCGACCATTATGCCTACGGGCTACATTACTTCGAGTTCGAATCATTCACTCGACTAAGCTTACGGGCTACTTTTATTTTGAGTTCGAGCAAACACTCACTCGACCATTACGCCTACGGGCTACATTACTTCGAGTTTGAATCATTCACTCGACTGAGCCTACGGGCTACTTTTATTTCGAGTTCGAGCAAACACTCACTTGACCATTATGCCTACGGGCTACATTACTTTGAGTTCGAATCATTCACTCGACTAAGCCTACGGGCTAACTGTTATTTCGAGTTCGAACAAACACTCACTCGACCATTACGCCTACGGGCTACATTACTTCGAGTTTGAATCATTCACTCGACTACTAAGCCTACGGGCTACTTTTATTTTGAGTTCGTGCAAGCACTCACTCGACCATTATGGCTACGGGCTATATTTCTTCAAGATTGAATCATTGACAACTAATAAGCCTAAGGGGTACATCGCTCCAAGTTTGAGTAAGCGCTCGCTCGGTTACAGAGGCTACGAAGTCCAAATTTGATTAAGTGGTTTAAATCATTGTGAAAACATTCATAAGGCGTGAATAAAGTCCTCACAAGTCAGGAAACAAAAACAGAAGCAAGTCGGCAAAAAAGGAGATATATCTATATACACATTTATCTGCATGGGTGATTACAACGTAAAAACTAAGAACTAAACTTCTCGGTCAGGAGCGGTCTCTTCTTTATCAGGCTCCCCCTATTTTCGGATCCGCCCTTGCTCCCATCATCATCATTATCGTCATCATCATCACCATCAGAAATCAGGGCTTCAGCATCGGCTTCGAGTTCTTTGGCCTTTTTTATCTCTTCAGCGAGATCAAAACCACGAGCATGGATCTCCTCGAGAGTTTCCCTTCGGGATCGACACTTAGCAAGTTCGGCGACCCAATATGCTCGAATATCGGCGGACTCGGCTACCTCTTTTTCCTGGACTTGGGAAGCTTTAGCATCAGCCCGATAAACGGCCACGAGCGCATCCGCATCGGCCTTTGCCTTTTCGGCATCAGATTCGGCCTTGGCAAGTACAGAGGCCAACCGAGCCTCAAGCTCCTCTATTCTTCTTGCTTGAACCAGGCCGTTTTCCTTCATTTTTTAAAGTTGGGGTTCGGACGATGATAAATGGGCTCGAGCAGTCTCTTTTGCTGCAGCAAAGCGGTCCATACCTTCTTTCCACCGCAAAGACTCCGGTCTTATCACGTCGACCTCCTCACGAAGCTTCCCGATCATCTCGATTTTTTGCTGCAACTGTGAGACTGAAATGTTAGCTATAGTCCCGGTATCAAGCCCATAGGCTTTCAAAAGCATCATTACCTGCTCAGACAAATCGGTCTGATATCGATAAGCCTTAGCCAGCTCAGCTCGGAGGTCTTTTACTTCCTCTTCTCTCTGCCCTAAGGAAAGTCTAAGGGATTTTCTCTCATCAGTAGCCCGTTGTAGGTCGGCCTCGTATCGATACAACTCATTTTGGGATTGAGAACATTGTTCTCGATGAACTGCCACTGCCTACAAAGAAACAAGAAGCGAAGTTAACGAAAAATGAACATAAAGGCAGTACTGACAAAATAATTTTAAAGCTTACCTGATTCAAAGCCTACCGCACACCGTGAAAAAGATCCGCTTCATCACCAGCACCGGCAACATCCTCAATGCCGGTAAACATGTCACGAAAGGGATCTTCTTCATCGTGGGGCCTGTCTAGATCGAGGGCTCCCAGATCTTAAGCTTCTCGAATCACCCCTGCAAAAAAAGCGGGAAAGGTAGGCGAATCCTCGATTGCTTCTACCCCAAATAAATCGCTTGGAGCATTCTCCTCGGTTCGAAGGGGTTCGAGGGCCTCTTCGGTCATATCCCCTGCCGGTTGGCTCCGATGAGATGCGTCTTCGATATCCGATAGTTCGGGGACTCTACCCGAATCTTTCTCCGGTATATCCTCAGTTCGAGGCGGAGCCTCATGGAGCATCATCGATCTAGCCGCCGATGAGGCATCAGTGGTCCTCTTCATTCGGACCGCCAGCGCGGACTCATCGCTTTCTCCTTCTTATTCTTCATCTTCATCCCTTAGATACAGAACGGATTCCACAGTCAAAGGAATGACATTCTTGTTCGGTTTATGAGCCATCCTCTTCTTCGATTTTGGATCTTCGGGAACGGAGGCTCTTTTCCTTTTATTTTCCTTCACCGGCTTTGGGACAGAGGTCGAAATTTCCTCCTTATTGGACAAGGGCCTCAAAACCGCGTCTTTACCCAAACCTGCATATGGAAAACCTTAATAAAATATTTTGAAAACCACCTCTTTTGGATCACCAAAGAGTACGAGAAATGAGCTTACCGTGATTTTTGGCCTCCCACCGACCCTTTGACAAATCATGCCATGAGCGCTCGACTTATGTGGAGGTCGAAACAAGGGCTCGTACCCAGTTCTTGAGATCGGGAACTGCTCTGGGCATCCAGGGAACCACTACATCACAAAAAGAGGAGTGCCGATGAGAGAATAAATGAAAGAACAAAGTAGAAGTAACAGCAAGAATACACTTACGTTTCATATTCCACTCCTCGGGAAAGGGTATCTTTTCAGTGGGAATCAGGTCCGAAGTCCTTGCTCGAACGAACTTGCCCATCCAACCCCGGTCCATGTCCTCGTCAATACTCGAGAACAGAGCCTTGGTAGCCCGACGCTAAAGTTTTATTAACCCTCCTCGAAAAAGTTGAGGACAGTACAATCGGATAAGATGGTCGAGGGTGAACGTCATCCCCTCGATTTTGCTCATAAAATATCGGATCAGGATAACGATCCGCCACAAAGAAGGATGGACATGGCCTAGGGTTACCTGGTGTTGTCGACAGAAGTCAATAATAACGGAATCGAGGGGACCTAAAATGAAAGGGTAGGTATACACATTCAAAAACCTTTTCACGTAATAAGTGATATCTTCGTCAAGGGTAGGAATTATTATTTCTTTTTCACCCCAATTGCAATCCTTCTTTAGCTGTTTGAGGTGCTTCTCGGTTATCGAACACATGTACCTCGATACCGGCTCACACCAGCCAGGGACCGATGAACCTTTATCGACCTTAAAATCTGAAGTAAGAACACACGCCCCGGGAACACACTCATCAGGCCGTGGTTCTGCTGGTGTCTCATCGGCGGCACACTGTGAAGATGAAGCCTTCTCTTTCTGAGGAATGGTTTGTGGTGTTTACGCCATTTTCGAATTCAAAGGTGAGGAACAGAAGAAAGTGACAAAGATTTGGTAGAATTGAAGAGGGGCTTTTGCAGAAAGAAATCACAGATTTACTAGTAAGTTGGAGAGTACGAAGAAGAACTTGGGAAATTTGGAAGATAGAAGATGTAAAAGTGGTAAAAGATAAAAGAAAGGGTTATTTATAGGTTCAAGCGATGGCGGTTCAGTATCAACGGTGGCCGACCACCACCTGACATGTATTAAATGCCTTGAAAGACAAAACCGACGGGACAACTACCAGATGCGTCATGGTCGAACCCGAGGGAAACGTCAAGTTATAATCCGATCGAGCCGTTAAAAAATCATATCGTTTCTCGCCACATTCTTTCTGAGAAATAAGGGGACTCTCTATATACGGTCGAAATAGATTTCGGCCTTAGCACGTCCGATCGAGTTCGAACGATGATCTATCGAAGTAAGATCCCGAAGGTGGAACAAACTAACCTCGAACCCGGGGAGGCCGATCCATGTCGAGTTTGATATCATTATCAAGCTCGAATCGAAATCGAACCATGATGCATAGTAGATCTATCATGCTGATAATCCAGAGACCAACCAATATTGACCTCGAATTAATTCGAGGGCTCGAGCCAGGATTAGGTTCGAACCAAGATCACGGGCTCGAGTCGAAATCAAGCTCAAACCAAAGCCGTTGCAATCCCACTAGAGAGAATCTTGGCAGAAATTGTGGAAAAGCCGACTTATCATGGGTCTCCCACTGAATGTTTATTTTATTATGCTTAGAGCCCAATCCCTCCACTATAAAATGGCTTGGTTACCATTTCTGTAAAACAAGTTTTTTCGTACGCTTACATTGTAATAAAAGTGTTATATTCTTCTACAGTAAAGAATCGTTCTTTCAGATTTCTTAGATTGATTCTATTTGTTGAATCCTAAGATTCATTGTTCCTGACAACCTTATCTATTTCACATTCTCTGCAATCTATATTTACATTTCTATTTATCCTTACATTTTGTGTTAAGTTACGCCACATATCCTCGAAACTGCGTATAAATTCAACTCTATCCATTTTTCGGGTAAACACATTTATTATTATCAGTTTATTATTATCACCGGAGCAAGCATGATTCATTCAATGAGAGAGAGAGAGTGTGTGCGCGCTCCAGCTTTGCAGAGAGTTGTACTAACTACATAGCACAGCAATACTCCAAAACCAATAGCCCCCATTTCTGAATTTCACCTTAGATTATTTACCGACTTACCCCATCACCATCCCCCACATACACATATATATACATTCCAAATTTACACACCTAACCATTTCATCTTTTTCCTTGTTTTGTCACTACATGCTTCCCAGTCGATGAAAAAATTGCTGGTACAGTTCAGTACTGACAAAAGATATTAAAAAACAAAACAACACAACTCGCCATGGCAGAATTTGGCAGTACCACATTTGTCATCATCAGTGTCCCTTAAACAATAATTTCACCATCTCACACACACACACACACACACACACACACACTTAGTGATCTATGTATCATTGTTCTTTCTCGCTAATTTCACCATATTCTGGACGTCCTATACGTAAGTGTAATTTCTGTTAAACATGTTCATGTTTTCTTCTTCCATTTCCACTTTCTAGACACTAGCTACTACATGCATTACTGGTTTGCAGCTCCGCTTGATGTTTCGCATATGGGTTTTTAGTTTTCTTCTTGTTTCTATCGAATTTTCTTAAATAATCATTTGTTTCCTTAGCTTCTCCTGCTTGTTCAGAAAACACTCAAGATTTGAGAAAAAGTTTAATTGAGATTCTTGATTCTAAGTACCCTTAGGCTTTGATTTGTGACTTCTGCATGTCATGGGTTTAAGGGTTGGAAACAGCTTTCTTGTAGAAATGCAAGCAAAAGACCGCATACAGTGTCTACTTTCCCACCCCGGTGCCCGGGCTGATGTAGTTAAGCACTTACGGTTCATTCGAACCCAACAGCTTTATCTCGGACCCTTTATATGCATTAAAAAAATAAATAATTACAACTGATAGAGTTCGGACCGAGAAGTCAAATGGGCTGTGGTAGAATTCTGAACTGGAACCTATAATGTTCAAACCTTGGATCGTCTCTGTTTATCCCTATCCTTTGAACTAGAGGGGAAGCACTTTGTGTAATGGGAACACTCTTATATTAGTATGTAACACTCCATTTCTTGATCTGTTACATTGGTTACTGCCTTTTCCTGATCAGTATGCATGTGGTTTGAATTCTTGTTTGAATTATGCAGATTGTTGAGCTTCAAGCATGTCAACACCATCTGTGGATGTATCTCAGAATGGTACTTTAAAGAATTATGACTCTTGCAGTAGTAGTGTGGCCGAATTGGATGATATTGATTTCTCGAGGATACCTAGGCCAAGAAACTTGAACATTGAGAGGAAGGGCTCACTCGATGAGAGGTCCTTCAGTGAAGCTCAGATGATGGGAAACTCTCCTCCTCCCCCTTCCAGAGCAGAATATTATTCCCGCGGTTTGGACCACTTTGATTCTGTCCATTCACCAGCAAAATGGTCTGGTTTTACCACTCCAAGGTCACCTTTTGGGGCAGAGCCACATCCGATGATCGCTGAGGCTTGGGAAGCTTTGAGGCGTTCCTTGGTGCACTTTCGGGGGCGTCCTGTTGGGACTATTGCCGCGTTAGACAGTTCAGATGAAAAACTTAACTACGATCAGGTGAAGCCTTCATAATATATATCCTGTGTAGAGCACTAGAATTTTCATTTCTGCTGGGACGCTTGCTTTGTCATTGCAAATTATGGATCAGTGAGTGGTGCATTAGCTTTTGATTGGAATGAATTGGGTCTCGAGTAGAGTGAAATGTATATAGACGCTTCATATAGCCTACCTTGACTTGTTTAAGAAGATTGAGACATAATTGTTTAATTGAAGCTTGTGGACAGCTAATTTATTTGTGGTCTAAGGAAGAATTGTCTGCTACTTAAGTTTGGATTCACAGAATCCTGTAATGCTGATTTACAGTTTGATAAGTTACCTTGTAGATAATTGTATGATAATCACTTTAATCTAATAATTTTGTGTGCTTAGATTATAGGAAAAGGCTTAATACCTGCAGATGGATCTTTGTACTCTGCATTCTAAGTAATAAACTTTGATGTGTTTTACATTTGGAAACCGTATTCAAACAGGATGATATATCTGTGTTATTGTTGGTTTGCTGAAGAACAATGATAAATTAAATTAAGATCTTTTACTCGTAGGGGAATGTTTGGCTTGCTACAAGCTGGGTTCAGGGACTGCAGCCAGCTGCATCCTTTGTAGTCGTTAGCTCTCTCTTGACAGATCAGGAGATTCCACTATATTCCTGACTGTGGTTTCTAGTCTGATGAGTTCTGATTTCCTTTTCCTAGAGCATCCAATATAATCTCCAGCACCAGAAGGAGCGCAGTGTCTCTCCTCGTCCAATTTAAATGGATCAATGCACTCACTATTACATCTTTTGTGGCACTGCGTTCCTCCTTGTAAACTGCCGGTTTGAATCTGGAATAGATAGTCTCCAATCTTCTGTCATCCAGTAATTGCATGACACGGGAGGAGTTCTCCTATATACACTCATAAAGATTCTGGTCCTTTAGTAATTGAGTTTTACAAAAATCATTGTTGAAAATGCTCTTCTGGAAGACCCTTTTGTCTAAATGATATAAATACTTTTGAAGTGCTTTTTGGTAGTATACGACATTTTAATTTGTAGCTGAGGTTTAACTAGCCACATTCTTTCATGTTCAAGATGTTTATTAATGTTCATCTATATCTCCAGGTGTTTGTCAGAGACTTTGTTCCAAGTGCATTGGCTTTTTTAATGAATGGGGAACCTGAAATCGTAAAAAATTTCATCTTGAAAACTCTTCGTCTTCAGTCATGGGAGAAAAAGATAGATCGATTCCAACTGGGGGAGGGTGTAATGCCAGCTAGTTTCAAAGTGCTCCATGATCCAGTCAGGAATACAGAGACATTAATGGCAGATTTTGGTGAGAGCGCGATAGGAAGAGTGGCTCCTATTGATTCTGGATTTTGGTGGATTATATTACTTCGTGCATACACGAAATCGACAGGGGATACTTCCTTGTCTGAGATGCCTGAATGTCAGAAGGGAATGCGCCTGATACTTAGTTTATGCCTTTCAGAAGGGTTTGACACATTCCCGACTCTTCTTTGTGCTGATGGATGCTGTATGATTGATCGTAGAATGGTGAGTTTTCCTGCTGTTCGTACACAATTGTTGTTAAATGATTTATATGCACTCACTTTGGTCTTGTGAGCTTGATATACTAAAATGTTAATGGAGGTTTATACAAATTCATGTGTATTCCTCTTCTATATAGACGCGATCTCATATTTGCAGACATGATTTTCGTATCATGGGGGGCTTTAACAGATGCTCCTTTTAGTTCCTGGAGTTGTTAGCTAATTGGATTTTCATTCTCCATTTCTACCTAGTAATTTTATTATTTTATTGTTGCCTCTTCTGGACTTAAGAAGTGCCCTATGAAATTCTTAGGTCTGTTTCAAAGATTGGTTTCTTACAGCTGTAGAAATGTTTGTTAACGCGGTATGGGAATCTGCGATTATGCGGAAAAAAGAAAAACTTGAGAGACAACAACTAAGTGGGTGTAGGATTCATAAAACAAAAAAATTGTTTCCTTGTGTATTGCCCCTATTTGTTGGGCTAAATTGCCATTCTCCAGAAATATGTATGAATTTCTTCAAAAGTGTTTCCTTGTGGTGATTTCTGTGTTCATATAGGAATTTTGCTTAAGCTCACTCCATCTAGATCTACTGATGTTGCTTGGTTGGTGATATCAAATGCCTTTGTAATACTAATATTTAAAAGTGGCTATTTGATAATAAAGATCGGAACCAATTTGCTTCTAGAATTTGTTCTATCATGTCAAAACAGAGAAAATAAAGCCATCCTTTGAACCCAAGTGTTCTTGCAAAGGAAATTAAAGCGAGATCCCTACAAAAATTCTTTGCGCCCCAGAGGTTTTAGTGCTTGCCGAACCAAATAACAATACTTATAACTGAAGCATGTCTACCAGTAATAGGTAATCAGCTGAGTGTAAACATTGAATGTGTCCGAGAGCACTATTGCATACTACACACAGGCAAGTGAAGCAATCCTGAATTACATATATATCTAGAGAAGTTCAGGACATGAATGGTATTCCCTTCTAAATCTCCTTGCGGTTTTTGGTTGTAAGCAGATCTCTTTCCTTCTCTCTTCTTTCTCATACAGACCTCGCATCGTCAGTGCTGAACTTATAATGTTTAATGCAACTAAGACAATTTGCTCTTCCATATTATTGTGCTTACCCTAAGTATGCATTTAATGTTCCAGTTTCACTGACTATATTGTGGTACATGAACATTGTCAGGGTGTTTACGGATACCCAATAGAGATACAAGCACTATTCTTCATGGCCTTAAGATGTGCACTTCTCTTACTCAAGCAAGACGCTGAAGGGAAGGAGTTCATAGAACGAATTGTAAAGAGACTGCACGCATTGAGCTATCACATGAGAACCTACTTTTGGCTCGATCTGAAGCAAGTTAATGACATATACAGATATAAAACTGAAGAATATTCCCACACAGCAGTCAACAAGTTTAATGTCATTCCCGATTCTCTTCCAGAATGGGTTTTTGATTTCATGCCACTTCATGGAGGCTATTTCATTGGAAATGTTGGCCCTTCAAACATGGATTTCCGATGGTTCTGCTTGGGCAATTGTATTGCAATTTTATCTTGCTTAGCGACCCCTGAACAGGAAACTAAGATCATGGATCTTATTGAGTCACGTTGGCATGAACTGGTAGGGGAAATGCCTTTGAAGGTTTGTTATCCAGCTATAGAGGGTCATGAGTGGCGGATTGTAACAGGATGTGATCCAAAAAATACTAGATGGAGCTACCATAATGGAGGTTCATGGCCAGGTACACTTGCATTAGTAATTTTCATCACAAAAAGAAAAGAAAAGAAAAGAAAAGAAAAGATCAATTGGCTTAGTAGTGTTCCTTGGTGGATAGTGAAGTGTGAAATAAAATAGCGATGATCTTAATTGAAGAATGTTTCCTGATATTGTAGCTCACTTTTTAATCTAATCCTGTCTGTAAAACGGTGTACTTTGTTCAGATAAGTTTTGTTCTATTTTCCTGCAACACAACCAGCTAGTTGTTTCTCTAACCAACACTTCCTTGACATATATGTACTGCTCAGTCTGTTCATATGAAAGTTTCTTGTTGTATTTTTCCTTGTATGGCTTAACTTGAACATTTTTAAGGAACCTTATTCAGGTAATACAAGAATTATTTACTGCGTAATAGTCATGAAAAAAGTACTAATTTGCCACATGTTATCATTGGTAGTCTTGTGTACATTTTCAAGCATACTGCTCTGCTGATATTTATTTTTGTGTTTGGCGGCAGTGCTTTTATGGCTCCTCACGGCGGCGTGTATCAAGACTGGACGGCCCCAGATAGCAAGGCGTGCCATTGAACTTGCTGAAACGAGGTTGTCCAAGGATGGGTGGCCTGAATATTATGATGGAAAACTTGGGCGATTCATTGGGAAGCAAGCTCGGAAACACCAGACATGGTCAATTGCTGGCTACTTGGTGGCAAAGATGATGCTTGAAGACCCATCCCATGTGGGAATGGTTGCACTTGAGGAAGATAAGCAGCTGAAGCCTGTCTTGAAAAGATCAAATTCGTTTTGATTGTTATATCTCACCTGTTACACAAGTTTCTTCTAAGCTTTTAAATCGCATAACATTTCAGAATGTGGAGGAATACAAATGAAGTGCCAGAGCATCATAAAAGAAAGAACAGAAGAAAACAAGCAAAGGTCTTGTAGGGAAGTTACAAGTAAGATTGTTGTAGAATGCCATCAGTTTGCTTTACTCCGATTCTTTTCCTACCCACCCTGTAATTCTTCCGGAACTTAGTTTAGCAGCATTGTCAACAATTTACTTCTAATATGATCGCAAATGCTAATTGACATTTAGCCCTTAACATGGTCTACTTTGTGATTACTAACCTACTTAGACGTTCTTGCATTTGCACGTCTATTAATTTCTTAATCGTCAATCCCCAATGAACGATTAATGATGCTGATTCTGACATAAGCTTTGGTGCATATTGTTTAGCGACGTTCTGAACAACTTAATGCATCTTTTTCCTCTCCGCCCTCCTTTCTGGACTGTCCTATTACAACAACAACAACAACAACCCAGTATAATCCCACTAGTGGGGTCTGGGGAGGGTAGTGTGTACGCAGACCTTACCTCTACCCTGGGGTAGAGAGGCTGTTTCCAAATGACCCTCGGCATCCTTCCCTCCAAGAACTCCCCACCTTGCTCTTGGGGTGACTCGAACTCACAACCTCTTGGTTGGAAGTGGAGGGTGCTTACCATCAGAGCAACCCACCTTGGTTGGAAGTGGACTGTCCTATTACAACTGAACTACATATTTCTCTCTTGAGGAAGAAATTCGTAATTTTTCAGTATAGAGGCTCTCACTTGTAAAGAATACTTAATAGAGCTGCAGTGCTAGATGCTCTCTCATTCCAGCAGCAGGATTGATGTAGCTTTCATTTCTTTTAGAGGCTCTCACTTGTAATCAGAATGCAGTACTAACTTCAAGTTTATTCACCACAAGGTATCTCTACATTTATGATCACCAAGATGTTGTTTCAAAAATACATCTTTTCACTTTTTCTTTAACTCCTTTTTCCTCATTTGACCAGTCTTACATGGTAATATTGCTTACATATCTAATGTACTGTTAGATTAACAACTAGGGCCGTTTGGTTCAAGGAATTAGATAAATTATCCCGTGTATAAATTTTGGAATTAGATTTATCCCCTGTTTGGTTACAGGGGCAACTGGCAGATAGCCGTTCTCATGGATGTTATTTAGAGATTAGCCAGTACTTATTTTTAAACTAAAAATCTAAACTTCAGGATAACTCAACACATTTTTGTCCTGAAAAATGGCACGGAAAAACTGAATTTAGGATGCACTGACTAATTTCTAAATAACAGCCTTTTAGAGTGGCTACTTGATGTCATTTCTACTTGGTTAGATGTATTAGCTAAAACCACTATTAATTTTTGTACAAACATCTTGGTATAACTTATCCCATATAGAAGGTGAAATTGATTATCTAGGTTATAATCCTAGGATTATAATTCTGGGATATCCTGGTTTTGAAACAAAAGACCATACTGGTTATAGACCTAATCTAAGTAGTGTATTTCCATGTTAGATGTAGCTTGAAATGCTTAACTTTAACCATAGGAGAGACTGAGATACAAAATAAGACAGTCTTGAGTTAGAATTGAGATACACATATGCATGCTGTTTAACACTTTAACTTCATGATAGACTCATGTTAGTAATATTAATTGCTCATCTCCATGATAATAGTAGCAGTTTTTGTAACTGACTTTCAAGTTACTAATTTTCACACAGTAAGTTATCACATGGAGAGGAATTATATGGAGATGAGTCGCCCGATTGATCTTCCACAACCATCAGTTAGCACATTAATTGATCGCATTAAAAAATATATAATACGCAAAAGAACTAAATAGGCAATTTGAACTTAGGACCTCTAGGTTCAAATTATTTAAGTATCTCTTGTATAAATGGATTTCATGATATTCGAAATTAAAAAGTCTACGCGGTGATAGGTCGATTGAGATCTAAAAGATCATATATTATGTAATAAAGAGTGCAAGTACAATAGAGACTGGAAAATAGCCAAAAGGAGAGGCGGTATTGGAGGTTTCCTACCATTTCAGTTTGACAGTTCGTCTATATAGCTATATATGTGCAATGCCATTTTATCCATTGATAATTTGCTATGCTTCATGTTACATTACCTACGAGTATTACAATCGGTCCACAATTTTCTAATATTACTTGTTCTTCGCCTATATGAAAGCAAGACAATTATCAGAAGTCTTGGCCTTTACTATCGTGAGTTTCGATTTTCTTTTAAATCATGACGAGATCAATTAGCTTTCATTACTAAGAAATAAGTTAATTTTGTCTTGGTTGAATTACTCTTTCCGTGAATATAGACTACTACCATTTTTTGGTTTGGAGAAGCTCTTATACATGGTAGTTGGTAATATTGCTTGGTGGACTAATTAAACTTGTCAAAACTACTAATACGAGGCTTGGTCTCGTGCATGTCTATTCAAAAGGATATTAAAAAAGAATTGATGTCACCTAAAAAGGATCCCTCTTTTTATTTATTTATTTTATTTAGATATCACCTAAAAAGAGTAAATTTTGATGAAACGAAGCATGTCTTCTCGATTGTAATTCCACATAAAATTGAGACCATATATGAATAGCTATCTTATTCATGAATGATTATTGTAATACGTCTATATGTCTTGAAAGTTTAGAGTAACTCCGATTCATACCAAAACAACTCTGATTGACCTCATATTTTGCACACAAGTCATAAACTGACCTATTCCAACTTACGGAATTGGAATCCGACCCCGATATCAATAAAGTTAACTTCCGGTCAAATTTCTCAACCTTCCAAACCTTCAGCTTTCTAACTTTCGCCAATTCAAGTCGAAACGACCTACAGACCTCCAAATCAATATAGGGACACGCTCCCAAGTCCAAAATCACCATACGGAGCTATAAGAACCGTCAAAACTCCATTCCTGAGTCGTCTACACAAAAGTCAAACTACGGTCAACTCTTTCAACTTAGAGCCCGTTTGGACATAAGAATTTTTTTTACTTTTTTCGAAAAGTTTTCACTTTTCTTCGAAATCGGTGTTTGGCCATAAAATTTCCAATTTTCACTTAAAGATGAATTTTGAAATTTTTCAAAAATTTTAAAAACTCCAAAAAGCTATTTTTCAAAATTTTCACTCACATTACTCACAAAACTTCAAAAATAACCCAAAATTATATTCATGTCCAAACACAACTCTAATTTTCAAACACCATTTTCACTTGAAAATTTTTACTTTTTTTTGACATTTTACAATTCTTATGTCCAAATGCCCACTTAAACTTTCAACTTCGAGACTAAGTGTCCCATTTCACTCCGAAACTCACCGGAACCAAAACTAAACACCCCCGACAAGTCACATAACCAAAATACAACATAGAGGAGGCAATAAATAGGGGAATGGGGCTAAAATACTAAAAAAGACCGGCCAGGTCGTTACATCCTCCTCCCCCTCGTAAAACAAACGTCTGTCCTCGAACGAGTATAAAGACATAACTGAAGTGGTGAAAAGATGAGGATAACGGCTACGCATATTATGTTCGGCCTCCCAAGTCCCTCCTTGACTGATTGACCCCTCCACTGGACTTTCACTGAAGCAATGCTCTTCGAACTCAACTTTCGGACCTGCCTGCCCAAGACGGTGCTTCTCAACATAAGAGAAATACATGTCCAATTGGACTGAGCTGAAATTCAACACATGAGACGGATCACCGTGATATTTTCGGAGCATAGAAATATGGAATACCGTATGAACTGTAACTAGACTAGGTTGCAATGTAATCTTGTAGGCCACCTCACCAATCCTCTGAAGAATCTCAAAAGGTCCGATATACCTAGGGCTCAACTTGCCCTTCTTCCCAAACCTCATAACACCCTTCATGGGCGAAACCCGGAGCAAGACCCGCTGTCCAACCATGAATACAATATCGCGAACCTTCCGATCCGCAAAACTCTTCTGTCTAGATTGGGCTGTACGAAGCCAATCCTGAATAACCTTAACCTTTTCCAAAGCATCCTGAACCAAGTTAGTACCCAATAGCCTTGCCTCACTTGGATCAAACCAACCCACAGGAGACCAACACCGCCTCCTATGCAAGGCCTCATATAGAGCTATCTGAATGCTCGATTGGTAACTGTTGTTGTAGGCAAACTCCGCAAGCAGCAAGAACTGATCCAAAGAACCCCTGAACTCCATGGAATATGCACGAAACATATCCTCCAATATCTAAATAGTATGCTCGGACTGTTTGTCCGTCTGAGGGTGGAATACTGTACTCAATTCAACCCGTGTGCCTAACTCACACTGTAGATCTCTCTAGAAGCGTGAAGTAAAATTCGTACCCCAGTCAGAGATGATGGATACCGGCACGCCATGAAGTCAGACAGTCTTGCGAATATAGACCCGAGCCAGCTGCTCTGAAGAATAAGTAGTCACCACAGGAATTAAATGAACCGACTTGGTCAATCTATCCACAATCACCCATATTGTGTTAAACTTCTTCTGAGTCCGTGGGAGCCCAACAACAAAATCCATGGTAACTCACTCCTATTTTCACCCGAGAATCTCAAGCCTCTAAAGCAACCCACCTGGCCGCTAATGCTCATACTTCATCTGCTGACAATTTAGACACCGAGCTATATAATCCACTAGGTCTTTCTTTATCCTCCTCCACCAATAGTGCGGCCTCAAGACCTGATACATCTTAGCGGCACCCAGATGAATAGAGTACCGCAAACGGTGGGCCTCCTGAAGAATCAACTCACGCAAACCATCCACATTGGGCACACATAGTCGGCCCTGCATCCGTAACACACTGTCATCCCCCAATAGTAACCTCCTTAGTATCTCCATGCTGAATCGTGTCCTTGAGGACAAACAAATAGGGGTCATCACACTGACGTTGTTTGATGCGATCATATAGAGAAGACTGAGAAACCACGTAATCAAGAACTTGACTTGGCTCCGAAACATCCAATCTAACAAACTGGTTGGCCAATGCCTGAACATCCAATGCTAATGGCCTCTCCGCTGCCAGTAGATATGCTAAACTGCCTAAACTCTCCGCCTTTTGGCTCAAGGCATCAACCACTACATTGGCCTTCTTGGGATGATATATAATGGTGATATCATAGTTCTTAAGTGTCATGACCCAAATCGATAGGCCATGACGAGTTCCAGAGTCCTACCGGTCGAACACCCCTAAGCATGCGTCTAAGATATAAACATGAATTGAGGGTAGGTCATGAATGACATCTGTCAATGAACTGTTGAATCACGTGAATAACTTACGTGAAGAAAAATGTCAAAAAGACATATATACATATACATGCGGAATACGGTAGGGCGAGCCGACAAGGCTGCTATAGACAACTATATATCCAAAACTAGAAGCCGACAAGGCCACATACTATCCAACTATACATGACTGTCTACAGACCTCTAATAAAGTGTACAACTGTATAAAGGATGGGACTGAGTCCCGTCATACCCATATCTACATACAAAAGTAGCGTACCAAAACTAATAACAGCTTCGGATCAAGTGGAGCACACCAACTCTCGCTGATCAAGGATCCTAAAAAGGGGGACTATCTGCCTTCCTAACTGCACCAGCGGGCATGAAATGCAGCATCCCCAGGCAAATGGGAAGTCAATACGAATAATGTACCGAGTATGTAATGTCAAGAAAATCAGTACATAAAAGACATAAATGAAACATGGAGTAAAGGAATTCGCCCGTAATTCTAAATAACTTTGTGAATCCTGAAATATTTATAAAGTCATGCATATGCGTATAAATTTCGTATCATGCATAGGTATATGTGTACATAACATCATCCAGCCTCTAAGGGCATCTTGTCATATCATCTCGTCCTCTGTGGGCGAAATCATCACGTATATTAATAGATCTGGTGGTGGTGCGTATATAACGCCGTAACCTTTTCCCATATCCCATATACGTATAATATATGCGTATATAACGTCATCTGGTCATGGGTCAATGTACATGTATAAATGAATAAAATGCATAAGAAGTAAGTTTATAAGATTTCTCGGAATGTCATAAAATTAATATGTCTTCGGATAAACTTTTATAAACTATGTATTTTTCTGAGACCCATGAACATAAGATATAATAATAAGACACACGGGAATTCAAGAACATAGGCACCCCTAGTGCTTCTACCAATAAAGACATTTATGAAAGTTATGCGTTTGCTCGTTTCGTTTGTATCATATGGATCATGCCAAAAGGAAAGAAGGGATAGCCTTAACATACCTGAGCCGATTCTCTTGACAATTCCTCTAACATACGTCAATTGCGACAAAACACGTAACGGCAGATCGAAGTAGGGAAAAATCCGTTTGATATTGTTGAGAAAGATTGTATCGTACTCCCTTAGAATCGCAAATCTCACGCTGCTATTGTATTATGAAGTTTCATATGAATTGTTTGAGCTCCATCCGTTATTTAGAAAACCTCACATCATACCTTAATGAGATAAGAAGATCTCTTATAATTGTGGGTTTATGGCCCCCACTTTTGTAAGGATTATTTTGCCAAAATCCCCCTAAATATGCCACCTAGCCATATAGCCCAAGAGTCATCATTTGATTTTGGGTCCCTAATTTCACTTGCTGCCACGTAAGGATAGTGTCTTCATTAAGCTTTATCCACAAATTCTAATTACATGTTAATCTCCCACTAAAATCTATAATTAATAAATTATCCATATAATTAAGAATTATCTCAAATTACTTAAAAATACTAATTACTTTTAACATACTTTATATACCTTACTATCATGGTGTAAGACCCCATAAATATTTCCTAATGATTTAAGTTTTTATAGTGTGCCAACGATATCTGGGAATAATATATTTGAGTATTAAAGGAGACCTATGGGGTAGAGCCACATCATGTTGAATTGATAATGTATGTTTAAGGTGAGTTGGAACATACAAAGGAGTTTTGGGAATGGCAAAAACTTGTGTGGAACAAGTTGGACACATTAAGTGGAAAGAATGTTTCAATTGGCACAAGACCCAACTTCAAATGAATAGAACTCCCTCAATATAATGGCTTAGGTGGTAATCTACCTATCACATTAATGCCCTTTGAATCTAGTTTCCAACGCATCAAATCGTTTATCATTTGGATATGTATACAGAAAGTTATGGCCATTTTACTGGACCTGTGTCATATGCGCAGCCAAATCCACGGCCTCTCATAATTGGGAGTTTCTGCCTCAGGTGCGCGGCCAATGCGGGGCCAAATCCGTGGCCGCGCACGTAAGAACCCATTAAATACCCAAGGACAGGTATAGACAGGGGCTAAGTCATTTCTTCAAGACTAGGGCTTTCTCTCCACCACCCATCCGGCCAAGGCTTCAAATACACATCTAAGGTGTGTTTTTATGTTGATTTCACTTCTCAATCACTAGTTACAACAAGGTTTTGTATTGGATTCCATAGGATTTCTTCAAAATCTCAAGAACACTCCAAAAGTTGACTTTCACGATTTGGTCTACAAGAGATAATCTTTCACCCTTAAACCTACATGCATGGATTGTTAGTGAATAAATGAGAAAGGAATAAGTACTAGCACTTATGAGATGGTGATTGGAAGCCATAAATAATTAAACTAGATTATTGGGTGTGGTAGAGATTTTGTAATGCGTTAATTAGTAAACTTTGGTAGATGTGAGTTCATTGATGATTATAATGGTGCTAAGAAGAGTGGACAAAGGATGTTGTAGTATATCTTGTTGGTGGTAAGGAGGTATTGTTGGAGAAAGAAACACCATTACTAGAGGTAGTTGAATGTTATGCACATCTAGTGTTTGATAAAAAGCTCAAGTGAGCTAGAACCATGATCATCTTCCTAATTTTGGTTCAATTTGTTATATTTCTAAAATAGATTGAAGTTGCTAAGAATTGCAGAACCTTATAGAGTTTAAGAAAGCTAAATTGATTTATGTTGGCTAAACTTTCTCTCTTAGAATCGAATTCTATAATGTTTCCGTAAAATCAAGTATGATTGGCTCAAGATTTCCTAACTTCTATATTCCGGGTTATTCCCTATAAACTTGGTTATTCCGAATGAGCCTTATGTCGAAAGATAGTTGTTCAAAGCATGGTTTGCGTATTAAAATGCTATGTCTTTGAGTCGTGTTCCAAATAAAGGTTATGATGCCAAATTGTGTGAGAAAATCTCAATATTCTTAAGACTCTTAATTGCTAATATGTGTACCTAAAGTCTTGACTGAAAATGTCTTGTGGTTGATAATCTATAAAGTTGCTTGAAGATGAAATAAGTGAATTGGGGATATAGAGTGTGGCCAACGTGCCAAGAATTTAAGTTATGATTGAGGCTAGTAGTGCAAATGATTTCAGAGGATGTGATAAAGAATATGAAATGAGCCTCGACTCAATTGTTTAAAAACGATTTCGAAAATAGAATTGCCTAAAAGCTTTTGTACTCAATTCATGCCCATAAGTGGCTGCTTTAACTAATGCTTTGCTTTATAAATATATCAAGTGTGATTCGAGTTCTATATACTCGTGTGTTGAAATTGTACCTTGTCATTCTGGGGAAGAGTATTACAAGAGTAAATGGTGTATTGATTGCTTATGATTTTTCATGTGTGTTTCTATTGTTGGTTGGTATGCCTCATTCTTTGGGAAGAAACCATTTGTGTTTGAAATTCGCATTTCAAATGGATTTGAAGTATATGATTTCTGAAATTTTTTATATGTTGATATTTGATGGTGATCTTAGAAATTGAAAGGGGTGAAAGTGTGGAATATGAAATACGGCTATCGTGCCAGGAATAAAGAATCTTGTGATTGGCCAAATGAGCCAAGAGAATATTATCGTTGTGAATGATTGGAAATACTAATGAGAACTTATACAATGTGAAAGATGTTGAGGTGAGTAAAATTGTATTTATGTTACCTCTGTGTGAAAATCAAATAAATAAAAATATTTTTGGGAGCGTCATTAGTAAAATTGAGGAAGGGTGGGTCATAAGGCCCACACCTGAAACTACACGTGCCGGTGTAGGGGTGGATTCTAGTTATTCCCCTTATTTGGGATGCAATTGTGATATTATTCCCCTTAATTGGTTTGAGATGGTAATAATTGTGGAATGGAAAAGATCAACCCACATGGCATATGTGGGAAGACGACCTAGCTGATCGGGTGGAGATCGGACTCCATGTTGCGCACATGGTGGTACTACTCTTGGTAACAACTTTCTTTCGCATCACATGTCAAACCACATTGTCCAGGGGGATATGGCCTTGCCTATTGGGCGTGATCGGACTCTGTGCTAACAAAGACAGTAGAACATCGATGCTAATGATCTCCCAACCAAAATTGTATATGAGGTTTGTATTTTGAAAATTATTATGTTTTAACAGTATATTTGGATATTGTTGATTGAGATTTGTTGTTTCTATGTATTGCCTTTTCTTATATGGGCATTCTATTTTGAAAGAGAACTTTTAGCTATACATACTAGTGCTATTCGACAGTGCTAACGTCCATTTTGTCGGGGGCGCTGCATCTTTAATGGATGCCGGTGGTTCTACAACATGCGGCATTGATTAGTGATAGCAGTGCACTCTTTTTTNAACATCGATGCTAATGATCTCTCAACCAAAATTGTATATGAGGTTTGTATTTTGAAAATTATTATGTTTTAACAGTATATTTGGATATTGTTGATTGAGATTTGTTGTTTCTATGTATTGCCTTTTCTTATATGGGCATTCTATTTTGAAAGAGAACTTTTAGCTATACATACTAGTGCTATTGGACAGTGCTAACGTCCATTTTGTCGGGGGCGCTGCATCTTTAATGGATGCCAGTGGTTCTACAATATGCGACATTGATTAGTGATAGAGGTGCACTCTTTTGCAGTTTATTTGGTGAGCCCCACTTCATTTCGGGGTCATGTATCTTTTGTTTCTCATGTACTGTATTTTGAGGTATAGCCGGGGCCTTGTTGCCGGCATTTCCATATTACTCTTCTATTCTACTTAGAAGCTCCGTAGACAGGTTGTGGTTTGTAGTTGATGTTGGGAATTGAACTAGAAATGTTGGTATTTGGAAATTATGTTTTTCAATAATTCTATAAACTCATAACATTTTGGAAATTATGAATAAAGCTGCTAATGGGAATGAAAAGGAAGTTGTTAATAAAATCTTTTCAGTGTTTGATTAATGGAGTACATCTCCTCTTTATTCATGGATGAGTTTGGTTAGAAGGAAATCTAACAGGCTTGCTTGGCAGGGTTCTCTCGGTTGAGCAGCGCCGGTCGCGCTCCTCGATTTTGGGGCGTGACAAACTTGGTATCAGAGCCTAATGTTTTAAAGTGTCCTAGGATGTCTCGGAGCCGTGTCTAGTAGAGTTCTTCTTATCAGTGTGTTGTTGACCATATCTATAATGAGGAGGCTACTTGGACATTTAGGAATTTCACACTTCTTTGATACTCTATATCGTGCGATAGAGCTCAAGATAGGAAACTAATTTCCTCGTCATGTCTCATTTTCCATATGAGTAACCCGCAAGTTTGAGGCAGCAAGGAGTGAATGAAAGAACCGGTTGCTAGGGGAAGTGTCCCTGTTTTTATTAATGTTACCCCGCCACCAGTTTATGCGGTGAGAGCACCTAAGAAATGAAAGAGGATTATTGGCATTAATAAGCCGAAATGTTTGATATGAAAGAAGAGCCATTCAGGTTTAGCCACTTGGTTTATGTTGGATGATTCTTGAAATATGTTACGGTTGTTGAAAGAGGGGGCATAAGAAGAACAAATGCCCTTAGGTTGGATATACCTATTCCGGTCTTCCCGATATGCGGGTGAAAATAATTTGCGTCATTGTTGTGAGCATGCTCAGAAGCGTGTTAGGGGTGGTAGATTTGGGAAATTCCAAAATTCCATACAATGAGTTGTTGCAGAGATTGTTACTCCTCCCATGAAGGCTTGGAGGAAGACTAAGGGAAATACTTAAGATGTATACAAAAAGGGTAAGTATCAGGTATGTGGGGCGAGTCAGTTTAACGGACCCCATCCTCGTTATGTGAAGTGTATGAGATGTCATTCGGGGGTATGTCACTATGGTACTAATGTATGTTTTGGATGTGGAGTAGAGGAGTATCAATTAAAGTATTGTCCTGTCAATCTAAAGTCATCAAGTAAGTCACTCCTTGATACCTTATTGTGAACACCGCATTATTTCCCTTGTTGTATATGTACATCCATATTGAAGGGCCCTACATAAATATGGTCTTAACCAAAATGCTGAATCACAAAATATTCCATGTACCTACTCTTTGAATGAGACACAGTATTCGTGAAGTCTCTTGATCACAAATTCTCTTATTTACAACCTCTTGTGGAATTGAGCTATATAATTATGTCCTTGAATTGAGTTATAACTCTAGGAGTAATACTTCCCACTTGATTTCCTAAATTCTCAACAAGAGACCATACCTGATGAATTTCGTACAGAACCTTTTAATTCAAATGGATAATATCTGCCCACTTGTGCTTATGCATGCACAGTCATAAAGTTTACCTATGTAGTATAAAATCCAATGTATAGTGGCCTAGTGTTGAGATCCTTCTTAAGCCACTCTTTCTTCTCTCCGGTGTATGTGGCTCCTATGGTTGGAACAGTCACTTTACTCCTTTATGAATAGTATCATGAATCATTTTCACTGTTTATAACATGAGAGCATATCTAAATACCTATCACATGTGTATATGTAAATTGAAAGGGGTCACTTCTCTGCATAAAGTTTCTAGGAAATTTGAAATTGTCACAAATTCATCACAAGAAGATCTTTTTGTTTGTCCATCACAGTATGACTTTCATGTCCACCTAGAACATGCCTCAGTGAATAACTCACTTTGTTCCTAGTATTGTAGTTGCCCATGAAGTGGCCTTGTATTGCAACTTAAGAGTTATTATGGAAAAAACATGTCTAGCTCACAGCAAAGTATTCATTCTCTCTGACCAATACATGATTTCATCGCAACATTAAGATGTCCTAGCTACATGATTTCATTTGTGTGAGGTCGAAAGTTAAGCAGTCTTATGATGAGCATATTGAATTGAAAGAAATATTTGTCGTATCTCCAGTCCTCTCATATAGGACCAACTATTGGCAATGGTTAAGTTGTGAGAATGATAATAATCTCACAAGTGTTCAACTTCTTTTTCATCCCCATGGGCTTGTGACATAGATTCCTTGTGTCAGTTAACGCTAAGACCATAATGCAATTTCATGCATTTTGAAACCCATATCACATTCGGGGTGCCAAAATATTCTCATTTCGAGTTGAACTGATTTGCCCTACATTCCAAGAGGCGACTAGTATCACGTACTTGGCTATTTCTCTTTGAGGCCTACTATTGTCGAACAAGGCACATATGGAATGAAACAATTGTTGATGACCTTTTCATGACTCTTAGTCTTCCAAGAATAACTGACGCTAATGTCTTTATCCTCCCGATCATGCCTCCCATATGTCACATGTCTAAAATGACTCATTTCTTTTAAATCTCAGAATCATGAACATGGTCCCTACATTATCAATGCCTACTAGGCAACTCTATGCCTCATGTGTCGAATCAAGGATGTCATCACAATGATTAACCATGTCAGCACTATTGGTAGTAACCTTCATGTCTCTTAGGATATAACCTCCTAAAATGACCTACTCAGCACATTGATGGAATCTTGAAAACAATTCCAGCCCAATCTCGGACCTCGTTGTTCCTATTTATAGTAACCTATAAGGGTTGAAGGGTCAAACATGTCAAAGAAGAAGTATCATCCCGTGATCAAATATATTGGATAGGAAGTTTTATGGTAATATTAAAGCTAGCACATCTTAGAGTAATTGTTGGAGGTCGCCAAAGGGTTTAGTTTGGGTGTTTGACGTAGTGATTTAGAGTTGAAGAAAGTGAACGGGTTATTCTCAAGATTTTCTCTATGAATATATTGGGTGAATTGTTAAGGAAGGTAAAGTATGTGTAGTCACATTAGGTCTTATGAAATCTTGAATGAAATAGGCCAAACTATGAGTATGATGTTTTCCTATTATTGTCCTCCGTGTACCCGGTGTATCATGTGTCTCCGTCTATGAAGGTAATTATAAATACTTTGTCTATCGTTCCGGTGAAAGCTAGCAAATGTGAAGTTAATGGATACTTGGATTATGAGGGGTATATAGTTGTCTTCCCTGTTAGATAAGTCTGGAAACTGAGATCTGCCTTTGTCAAAGTCAAGGAAGTATTCTCACATGCTTGTATAACCAAATGGTTGTGATTCAAAAGGGTACTTGTTTTTTTATTATGATTTAATTAAGTGCAACTCATGTCTAGATACCAATTCTGTTAATGTAATGCCCTTAATGTTGAGATTAGTGTTGTTGAAATATATTGTGATGCTTTGTTGAGTTATGGATACGTTGTTAGGGTGGTTTTGGTGATTCTCTGGCAGGTTGTTAGGCCCAATTACAGGGGAGACTCTGCCGAAATTTCTGAAAAGTTTTGGAGTTAGTCAAATTTGGGAATTGAAATGTTGGAAAGAAGAGTTGAGTTATGTTAAGTGTTTTGGGATGGACTCTACTCCTCATTCGAGGACGAATGATCCTAAGTGAGGGAGAATGTAAGGCCCCGTAAACATTTCCTAATGATTTAAGTTTTTATAGTGTGCCAACGGTATCTGGGAATAGCGTATTTTATTATTACAGGAGACCTATGGGGTAGATACACATCATGTTGAATTGATAATTTATGTTTAAGGTGTGTTGGAACATACTAAGGGGTTTTGAGAATGGCAAGAACTTGTGTGGAACAAGTTGGACACATTAAGTGGCAAGGATGTTTCAATTGGCACAAGACCCATATTCAAATACATATAACTCCCTCAATATAATGACTTATGTGGTCATATACCTATCAAATTAAAGCCCTTTGAATCTAGTTTCCAATGCATTAAACGGTTTTTCATTTGTACATGTATACAGAGAGTTATGGCCATTTTACTGGACCTATGTCAAATGCGCGGCCAATGCGGGGCCACATCCGTGGCCGCGCACGTAAGAACCCATTAAATACCCAAGGACAGGTATAGAGAGGGGCTAAGTCATTTCTTCAAGACTATGGCTTTCTCTACACCACCCATCTGGCCAAGACTTCAAATACACATCTAAGGTGTGTTTTTATGTTGATTTCACTTCTCAATCACTAGTTACAACAAGGTTTTGTATTGGATTCCATAGGATTTCTTCAAAATCTCAAGAACACTCCAAAAGTTGACTTTCAATATTTGGTCTACAAGAGATAATCTTTCACCCTTAAACCTACATGCATGGATTGTTAGTGAATAAATGATCAAGGAATAAGTACTAGCACTTATGAGATGGTGATTGGAAGCCATAAATAATTAAACTAGATTATTGGGTGTGGTAGAGATTTTGTAATGCGTTAATTAGTAAACTTTGGTAGATGTGAGTTCATTGATGATTATAATGGTGCTAAGAAGGTAGTTAGTGGATAAAGGATGTTTTAGTATATCTTGTTGGTGGTAAGGAGGTATTGTTGGAGAAAGAAACACCATTACTAGAGGTAGTTGAATGTTATGCACATCTAGTGTTTGATAAAAAGCTCAAGTGAGCTAGAACCATGATCGTCTTCCTAATTTTGGTTCAATTTGTTATATTTCTAAAATAGATTGAAGTTGCTAAGAATTGCAGAATCTTATAGAGTTTAAGAAAGCTAAATTGATGTATGTTGGCTAAACTTTCTCTCTTAGAATCGAATTCCATAATGTTTCCGTAAGATTAGTATGATTGGCTCAAGATTTCCTAACTTCTATATTCCGGGTTATTCCCTATAAACTTGGTTATTCCGAATGAGCCTTATGTCGAAAGATAGTTGTTCAAAGCATGGTTTGCGTATTAAAATGCTATGTCTTTGAGTCGTGTTCCAAATAAAGGTTATGATGCCAAATTTTGTGAGAAAATCTCAATATTCTTAAGACTCTTAATTGCTAATATGTGTACCTAAAGTCTTGACTGAAAATGTCTTGTGGTTGATAATCTATAAAGATGCTTGAAGATGAAATAAGTAAATTGGGGATATAGAGTGTGGCCAACGTGCCAAGAATTTAAGTTATGATTGAGGCTAGTAGTGCAAATGATTTCAGAGGATGTGATAAAGAATATGAAATGAGCCTCGACTCAATTGTTTAAAAACGATTTCGAAAATAGAATTGCCTAAAAGCTTTTGTACTCAATTCATGCCCATAAGTAGCTGCTTTAACTAATGCTTTGCTTTATAAATATATCAAGTGTGATTCGAGTTCTATATACTCATGTATTGAAATTGTACCTTGACATTATGGGGAAGAGCATTGCAAGAGTAAATGGTGCATTGATTGTTTATGATTTTTCATGTGTGTTTCTATTGTTGGTTGGTATGCCTCATTCTTTGGGAAGAAACCATTTGTGTTTGAAATTCGCATTTCAAATGGATTTAAAGTATATGATTTCTGAAATTTTCTATATGTTGATATTTGATGGTGATCTTAGAAATTGAAAGGGGTGAAAGTGTGGAATATGAAATACGGCTATTGTGCCAGGAATAAAGAATCTTGTGAATGGCCAAATGAGCCAAGAGAATATTGTCGTTGTGAATGATTGCAAATACTAATGAGAACTTATACAATGTGAAAGATGTTGAGGTGAGTACAATTGTATTTATGTTACCTCTGTGTGAAAATCAAATAAATAAAAATATTTTTGGGAGCATCATTAGTAAAATTGAGGAAGGGTGGGTCATAAAGCCCACACTTGAAACTACACGTGCCAGTGTAGGGGTGGATTCTGGTTATTCCCCTTATTTGGGATGCAATTGTGATATTATTCCCCTTAATTGGGATAAGATGGTAATAATTGTGGAATGGAAAAGATCAACCCACAGGGCATATGTGGGAGGACGACCTAGCTGATCGGGTGGAGATCGGACTCCATGTTGCGCACATGGTGGTACTACTCTTGGTAACAACTTTCTTTCGCATCACATGTCAAACCACATTGTCCAGGGGGATATGGCCTTGCCTATTGGGCGTGATCGGACTCTGTGCTAACAAAGACGGTAGAACATCGATGCTAATGATCTCCCAACCAAAATTGTATATGAGGTTTGTATTTTGAAAATTATTATGTTTTAACAGTATATTTGGATATTGTTGATTGAGATTTGTTGTTTCTATGTATTGCCTTTTCTTATATGGGCATTCTATTTTGAAAGAGAACTTTTAGCTATACATACTAGTGCTATTGGACAGTGCTAACGTCCATTTTGTCGGGGGCGCTGCATCTTTAATGGATGCCAGTGGTTCTACAATATGCGACATTGATTAGTGATAGAGGTGCACTCTTTTGCAGTTTATTTGGTGAGCCCCACTTCATTTCGGGGTCATGTATCTTTTGTTTCTCATGTACTGTATTTTGAGGTATAGCCGGGGCCTTGTTGCCGGCATTTCCATATTACTCTTCTATTCTACTTAGAGGCTCCGTAGACAGGTTGTGGTTTGTAGTTGATGTTGGGAATTGAACTAGAAATGTTGGTATTTGGAAATCATATTTTTCAATAATTCTATAAACTCGTAACATTTTGGAAATTATGAATAAAGCTGCTAATGGGAATGAAAAGGAAGTTGTTAATAAAATCTTTTCAGTGTTTGATTAATGGAGTACATCTCCTCTTTATTCATGGATGAGTTTGGTTAGAAGGAAATCTAACAGGCTTGCTTGGCCGGGTTCTCTCGGTTGAGCGCCGGTCGCGCTCCTCGATGTTGGGGCGTGACACATGGTCATGTGGTACCTTGTATGGCACTAGTCCATAAATATCAGGTATTATAGCTTGGAATGTATTTTATCCAAAATTGAAAAACTTCAATGAATACTCATGCTTTGATTTGTTTACCCTCTAATCTTCACGTCACTCACTTATCACTTGTTACAAATAATATAAATACTTATAACCTCAAAAATAATCTCATTCCTAAGCTTACGTTGATTAACTTACGGCGAAACTTTTACGTATGAAATGCGGGATGTAACATCCTTCCCCCCTTAGAAACATTCGTCCTCAAATGTTTAACTCCCCGGTATCTATATAAATTTTGGCAGAGTCACCTTTGTAACAGTACTACTACCGACCCTTCTCGTAGAAAACTCAATAATTTAGTGCCACATAGGGCCACAATCATCATTAACGACAATAGCCTCACACGACCAATGACAATAACTAAAACAGGAATCCATACATGCACCTTAAGGATGTGATGTTTCAATCCGATCCTCATCTGGAAGAGGAAACAAGTGAGGATACCTAGACTTCATGTCTTCTTCAACTTCCCAAGTTATTTCTTCTACATTATTGTTTCTCCAAAGTACTTTCACCTAAGCTACATCTTTAGTCCTCAATATTAAAACATGTCTATCTAGTATAGCAATGGGAGTTTCCTCATATGATAGCTACTCTGTGACCTAAATATCATCAACTAACACGACTCTGGAAGGATCTCCGATACATTTACGGAGCATAAACACATGAAAGACTGGATGTATAGACTCCAAGTCAGAAGGCAAGTCTAACTCACATACTACCTGGCCTACCTTGCGTATGATCCTATATGGTCCAATGTACTGAGGGCTAAGTTTTCCTTTCTTACCGAACCTTATAACACCTTTCATCGATGATACCTTTAGGAATACCCAGTCGTCAACCTGAAACTCCAAGTCTCATCGTCGATTATCCGCATAATACTTCTGACGGCTTTGAGCTGCTAATAGCCTTTCCTGTATAAGCTTAATCTTCTCGATTGCCTGTTGTACCAACTCTGGTCCTACTAACTTAGTTTACCCAACATCTAACCATCCTATAGGCAACCTACACTTCGTCCATAAAGAGCTTCGTATGGAGCCATCTGAATACTGGAATAATAGCTATTATTATACGCGAACTCAATAAGCGGCAGATGATCATCCCAGCTACCTTTTAATTCTATCACACAAGCCCGTAACATATCCTCCAGTGTCTGAATAGTATGCTCAGCCTGTCCGTCTGTCTGGAGATAAAATGTTTTACTAAGACTTACCTGAGTTCCCAATCCCTTTTGGAAGGACCTCCAAATATTGGCTGTAAACTGAGCTCCTCTATCCGAGATAAAAGATATAGGGACACCATGAAGTCGTACTATCTCCTTAATGTAAAGCCTTGCATAATCCTCTATGGAATATATAGTTCTAACAGGCAGAAAATGGTCTGATTTTATAAGTCTATCAACAATCACCCATATAGAATCGAACTTACGCTGGGTATGAGGTAAGCCTATGACGAAAAGCATATTAATTGCTTCCCACTTCCAAGTTTGAATCTCTATAGCCTGCAATAATCCACCAGGTTTTTGATGCTCAATCTTAACCTGCTGACAGTTAGGGCACTGAGCAACAAACTCCGCTATATCCTTTTTCATTTTGTCCCACCAATATATTTCCCTGATATCATGATACATTTTTGTTGCTCCTAGATGGATAGAATAACGAGAATAGTGAGTCTCTCCCATAACCTCCCGGCGCAGCCTTGCAATATTAGGGATACATAATCGTCCTCAATATCTAAGGACTCCATTTCCTGTAATCTCAAATGGTGTCTTATCCTTCTGAGGATTTGTATCCCTGTAATAAGCTAACACCGTATCCTCGTACTGGCGTTCCTTCACTTCAGTTACTAAAGAGGATATTGCCGCATCCTGAAAAGTAACTCTGGCATCACCTGAGTCTAGTAATCGAACTCCAAGACTAGCTAGCTGATAAATGTCATGGGCTATACCACTCTTCTTTGGTTGTAAATATGACATGCTACCCATAGATCTATGGCTGAGGGCGTCAGCTACTACATTCGCCTTCCCCAGATGGTATAAAATATCAACACCATAGTCTTTCAGTAGCTCCAACCATCTCTTTTGGCGTAAATTCATTTCCCTTTGCTTGAAGATATACTGAAGGCTCTTATGATCCATATAGATATTAACATGAATGCCATACAAGCAGTGCCTCCACATATTTAGTGCATAAATCACCGCGGCTAACTCTAAATCATAGGTCGGGTAATTCTTCTCGTGCTTTCTTAGTTGTGTAGAAGCATAAGCTACAACCTTACTATGCTGCATTAGTACACAACCCAATCTAACACCAGAAGCATCATAATAGATAGCATAACCATCGGTTCTCTCTAGGAGTGTTAGAACTGGTGCTGAAGTTAGTCTATCCTTCAATGCTTGGAAACTCCGTTCGCAAGCATCGGTCCACTAAAACTTAGCTCCCTTATGAGTCAACTTTGTCAATGGTGCTGAAAAAGAAGAAAATTCCTCTACAAATCTCCTGTAATAACCTGCCAAACCGAGAAAGCTACAAACCTCCGTCGGTGTCATAGGTCTAGGCCAAGTCTTTACTGCCTAAATCTTTTGTAGATCAACCCGGATACCTTCACCTGGAATAATATGCCCAAGGAAAGCTACAGAATTCAATCAGAATTCACATTTAGAGAATTTTGCATACAACTTCCTTTTTTGTAGAACTCTGAGTACAGTACGCAAATGATCTGCATGCTCAGTCTCTGAATGAGAATAAACCAATATATCATTGATAAATACAATCATGAACAGATCTAGAAAGGGTCTAACACTGTTCATCAAGTCCATGAATACTGCTGGGGCATTGGTCAAACCGAATGACATAACACGAAACTCAAAGTGCCCGTATCTGGTCCTAAATGTTGTCTTTGGAATATCTTTCTTCTTAACCCTTACCTGATGGTACCCGGACCTCAAGTCTATCTTCAAAAAACACTTGGCACCTAGCAACTAATCAAATAGATCATCAATCCTCGGGAGCAGATACTTATTCTTGATCGTTACCTTATTCAACTGTCTATAATCTATACACATCTGCAAGGAACCATCTTTCTTCCTCACAAATAACACAGGTGCTCCCCGCGGTGATGTACTAGGTCTCATAAAGCCTTTTTCAAGCAAGTCCCTTAGTTGTTTCTTCAACTCTCTCAGCTCTGCAGGAGCCATTCTATACGGAGGAATATATATTGGCTGAGTATCTGGTAATATGTCAATAGCAAACTCAATTTCTCGCTCTGCGGAAGACCCGTAAGCTCATCGGGAAAAACATCGAGAAACTCGTTAACCACAGGGATAGACTGAATGGTTGGTGACTCTACTTTCACATCCTGAACCCGAACCAAGTGATAAATATAGCCCTTTCTAATCATCTTCCCTGCCTTGAGATAGGAAATAAACCTACCTCTCGGCGATCCCATATTACCTTTCCACTCAAAAACAGGCTCCCCTGGAAACTTGAATCGAACCATCTTTGATCTACAATCAACGTTGGCATAACAAGAAGCCAACCAATCCTTACCCAATATAACATCAAATTCTACCATATCTAACTCAATTAGGTCTGCTACTGTAGATCGACTATGAACTACTACTGTACAATCTCTATATACCCGCCTAGCTATTACTGGATCCCTAATATGTGTGGACACCTCAGAAAGTTTAACCAACTCAGGTTCTATTCCAAACTTACTAGCAACCAACATGGTAATATATGATAGGGTGGAACCTGGGTCAATCAATCCATATACATCATATGAGGAGACTGATAATATACTTGTAACAACATCAGGTGATGACTCCTGATCCTGTCGACCTGCTAATGCATAAATGCGGTTCTGAGGACCGCTCGAGCTAGATGCTCCACCTCTGCCTCTACCACGACCGATTGGTGCTTGCGAACCTTCCCTAGGGGGGCGTACTAATGATGACGAACCAACTACAGATGCCGTTGGCTGAACTATGCTTGTACCACCTCTCGTCGGATAATCTCTCACAACGTGGCCTGGATAACCACAAGTATAACAAACACCCAACCCCATACGGTACTGCCCGATATGCTGCTTACCACACTGAGCACATCGTGGAAAGGGCGGCCTCATCTGACTTGACTCACCCCTATACTGTGAACTTGAGGCCCTAAAATTCTGACTAGGCCCTGAATATGTGGAACGATCAAATCTCCTATCGGCAAACTGAGGGGGTGCGCTAGCCGATGGCTGGGCTGGATACCTCAGGTATGTTGTCTCTGACCACTTTGAAACTCACCAAAAGGACCCGAAGATCTCACTCTCTTACTCTGGCCCCTATCATGCTCACTGCCCTCTGCTTCTTCTTATACTCCTCTACACCCTGAGCATATGCCTGAATACGAGAAATATCCATGCCTGGATGAAGTGAGACCGACATACAGTCATTAAGCAGGTGCGGCTCCAACCCCATCACGAACCGATGAACCCGATCCTCCATCTTAGATAAAATAGTGGGAGCATACCTATCCAACGAATCAAACTGAAGAATGTACTCTTGAACACTCATGTTACATAACACATCATTAAGAAAATGAATTCTTATATCGCACGATCTAAGATAGGAAGGGAGGATAATATCCTATTTGTCCCGTAGCCTCGCATTTATAAATGTGGTGCACAAAACACTAATAAACAAGACTCTACTAGACACGGTCTGTAGACAACCCTTGGACAGAACTGCTGTGATACCACTTTTGTCACGACCCAAACTGATGGGCCATGACGAGTGCCTGAGTCCTACCTGTCGAAGACCCCTAAGCATGCGTCTAAGATATAAACATGAATTGAGGGTAGGTCATGAATAACATATGTCAATGAACTGCTGAATCACGTGAATAACATACGTGAAGAAAACATGTCCAAAAGACATATATACATATACATGCGGAATACGGTAGGGCGAGCCGACAAGGCTGATATAGACAACTATATATCCCATATTGGAAGCCGACAAGGCCGCATACTATCCAACTATACATGACTGCCTACAGACCTCTAATAGAGTATACAACTATATAAAGGACAGGACTGGGCCCCGTCGTACCCATATAGACATACAAAAATAGCATACCAAAACTAATAACAGCTCCATATCAAGTAGAGCACACTAACTCTCGCTGATCAAGGATCCTAAAAAGGGGGACCGTCGGCCTGCCTACTTGCACCTGTGGGCATGAAACGCAGCGTCCCTAGGCAAAAGGGACGTCGGTACGAATAATGTACCAAGTATGTAATGTCAAGAATATTAGTACATAAAAGACATAAATGAAACATGGAGTAAAGGAATCCGCCCGTAAGTCTAAATAACTTAGTGAATCCTGAAATATTTATAAAGTCATGCATGTGCATATAAATGTCGTATCATGCATAGGTATATGTGTATATAACATCATCCAGCCTATGAGGGCATCCCGTCATATCATCTCGACCTCTGTGGGCGAAATCATCATGTATAACAACTGATTATATGGTTGTACGTATATAACGCCGTAACCTTTTCTCATATCCCATATATGTATAATATACCCGTATATAAAGCCATCTGGTCATGGGTCAATGTACATGTATAAATGAATGAAATGTATAAGAAGTAAGTTTATAAGATTTCTCGGAATGTCATAAAATAGCATGTCTTAGGATAAACTTTTATCAACTATGTATTTTTCCGAGACCCATGAATAAAAGATATAATAATAAGACACATGGGAATTCAAGAATATAGGCACCCCTAGTGCTTCTACGAATAGAAACATTTATGAAAGTTGTGCGTTTGCTCATTTCGTTTGTATCATATGGATCATGCCAAAAGGAAAGAAGGAATAGCCTTAACATACCTGAGCCGATTCTCTTGACAATTCCTCTAACACACGTCAATTGTGACAAAACATGTAATGGCTGATCGAAGTAGGGAAAAATCCGTATGATATTCTTGAGAAAGATTGTAGCGTACTCCCTTAGAATCGCAAATCTCACGCTGGTATGGTATTATGAAGTTTCATATGAGTTGTTTGAGCTCCATCCGTTACTTAGCAAACTTCACATCACAGCTTAATGAGATAAGAAGATCTCTTATAATTGTGGGTTTGTGTGCCCCACTTTTGTAAGGATTATTTTGCCAAAATCCCCCTAAACATGCCACCTAGCCATATAGCCCAAGAATCACCATTTGATTTTGGGTGTCTAATTTCACTTAATGCCACGTGGGATAATGTCTCCATTAAGCTTTATCCACAATTTCTAAATACATGTTAATCTCCCACTAAAAGTCCATAATTAACCAATTATCAACATAATTAAGAATTATCTCAAATTACTTAAAATAATAATCACTTTTAACATACTTTATATACCTTACTATCATGGTCATGTGGTACCTTGTATGACACTAGTCCATAAATACCGGGTATTATAGCTTGGACCGTATTTTATTTCAAATTGACAAACTTCAACGAATATTCATTCTTTGATTTGTTTACCCTCTAATCTTCATGGCACTCACTTATCACTTGTTACAAGTAACATAAATACTTATAACCTCAAAAATAATCACATTCCCGAGCTTACGTCGATTAACTTACGGTGAAACATTAACGTACGAAATGCGGGACGTAACATTAAGCAACTCTAACCACCTATGCTGTTGCAAGTTAAGATCCTTCTGTTTGAACAAATTCTGTAGACTCCGATGGTCGGTATAGACCTCACAAGGGACACCGTACAAATAGTGCCGCCAAATCTTCAAGGCATGAACAATAGCTGCTAACTCCAGGTCGTGGACATGATGATTCTTCTCATACACCTTCAGCTATCTAGACACATAAGCAATTACCCTATCATTTTGCATTAACACCGCGCTGAGGCCAACACGTGACGCATCACAGTACATAGTGTAAGACCACGAACCCGTAGGCAACACCAACACTAGGGTTGTAGTCCATAAATACCGGGTATTATAGCTTGGACTGTATTTTATTCCAAATTGACAAACTTCAATGAATATTCATTCTTTGATTTGTTTACCCTCTAATCTTCATGGCACTCACTTATCACTTGTTACAAGTAACACAAATACTTATAACCTCAAAAATAATCTCATTCCCGAGCTTACGTCGATTAACTTATGGTGAAACTTTAACGTACGAAACGCGGGATGTAACATTAAGCAACTCTAACCACCTCTGCTGCCGCAAGTTAAGATCCTTCTGTTTGAACAAATTCTGTAGACTCCGGTGGTCGGTATAGACCTCACAAGGGACACCGTACAAATAGTGCCGCCAAATCTTCAAGGCATGAACAATAGCTGCTAACTCCAGGTCGCGGGCATGATAATTCTTCTCATACACCTTCAGCTATCGAGACGCATTGGCAATTACCCTATCGTTTTGCATCAACACAGCACCGAGGCCAACACGTGATGCATCACAGTACATAGTGTTAGACCACGAACCCGTAGGTAACACCAACACTGGGGTTATAATCAAAGCAATTTTGAGCTTTCGAAATCTCTCATCACACTCCTTGGTCCATCTAAACGGAGCACCCTTCTAGGTCAATCTGGTCATATGTGCAGCAATAGATGAGAAGCCCTCTACGAAATGACGATGATACCCTGCCAAACCAAGAAAATTCCAAATCTCAATAGCTGAAGATGGTCTGGGCCAACTCCGCACCACTTCAATCTTCTTCGGATCTACCTTCATCCCCTCACTCGACATCACATGACCTAAAACTGCCACCGAATCAAGCCAGAATTCACACTTTAAAATTTTTTCATACAACTTCTTTTCTTTCAAGACCTGGAGCATGATCCTCAGGTGTTTCTCGTGATCGTCCCTGCTCCGGGAGTACACCAGGTTGTCATCAATAAACACAATAACGAATGAATCAAGATAAGGCTAGAATACATTGTTCATCAAGTGCATGAATGTTGCTAGGGCATTGGTCAACCCGAATGACATTACAAAGAACTCGTAGTGACCATACCGAGTCCTAAAAGCAGTCTTCGGAATATCCGAATCCCGAATCTTCAGCTGATAATAGCCTGGCCACAAATCAATCTTTGAAAACACTCTGGCACCTTGTACCTGATTAAATAGATCATCAATGCGTGGTAATTAATACGTATTCTTCACTATAACATTGTTCAACTATCGATAATCAATACACATGCACATAGAACCATCCTTCTTCTTTACAAATAAAACCAGAGCACCCCTAAGGTGATACACTAGGCCGAATAAAACCCCTATAAAGCTACTCTTGCAACTGCTCCTTTAACTCCTTCAACTCTGTTGAGGCCATATGATATGCTGGAATAGAAATGGGTTGAGTGTCCGGTAACAAGTCAATACCAAAATCGATATCCCTATCCAACGGCGTGCACGAAAGATCCGCCAGAAATACATCTGGATAGTCTCTCACTACCGGAACTGACTCAACGGTAGAAATATCAACACTGACATCTCTCACAAAGGCTAGATATGCATCACACCCCTTCCCATCCATCTGTGGTGCCTTAAGAAAAGACATCACCCTGCTAGGTAAATAATCCAAAGTACCCTCCACTCCAAACACGGTAAACCTGGCATAGCCAATGTCACCGTCTTGGCGTGACAATCAAGAATAGCATGATAGGGCGACAACCAGTCCATGCCCAAAATAAAATCAAAGTCTACCATACTGAGCAACAATATATCAACTCTGGTTTGAAAACTATCAATAACAACTAAACACGACCGATACACACGGTCAACAATAATGGAAGCTCCCACAGGTATGGACACATAGACAGGGTAACTCAAAGAATCACGGGATATACCCAAATACGGAGCAAAGTAAGATGATACATATGAATAAGTGGAGCCTGGATCAAATAAGACTGATGCATCTCTATGACAAACCAGAACAATACCTGTGATAACTGCGTCTAAAGCAACCACCTCCGTCCTACCCGAAAGAGCATAACATCTAGCCTGGCCTCCCCCTCTAGGGTGACCCCTACCCGCCTAAACTTCACCCCTAGCTGGTTATGTAGATGGAGTGGCAACTGGTGCGGTAACCATGGCCTGAGAAGTCTGGGGGCCCTGTGGAATACGTGGTGGCACACCCTTCCTGTGTCTGGGGCAGTCCCTCACCATATGACATGTGTCACCACACTCAAAACAAGCTCTCAAAGGACGTGGCTATTGAAACTGGATCGGGCCTATTCAGATGGACTGATCGATGAAAGCACCCCGTGCAGGAGGTGCACTAGACATTGGCGGTGCATAATGGGCAACCTGAGACTTGGGAGTAGCCGGAATACCATTGGAAGATGGAAGTGCTGAATAAATTGGATGGCTGACATAGCTTCTACCATGACGGGTTGCAACTGGGGCACGAGCACCACTATATGTGGCAGAATCACGGGGCCTCTTGGCCTCCATTTCCTCTCTCTCTCTCTCTCCCATCCCCACATACCCTCTAATCTTCGTGCGATCTCTACCACCTACTGATATTGAGTATCAGTCTCCAACTCTCGAGCCATGCTGAATCTAATACCATAGTTGAGCCCCTCGATAAATCGACAGGCTCACTCTCTGACTATGGAAATTAAAGCATGTGTATTCCTGGACAACTTGCTGAACCTGGCGACATACGCTAACACGGTCATAACACCCTGTGCAACTGCTCAAACTCCACGGGCCATACATCTAGAAGGCTTTGGGGAACAAACTCTCTGAGGAACATCTTTGAAAACTGAGCCCATGTGAGCGAAGCTGCTTCGGCGGGGCTACCCTCCTCATAAGCCCACCACCATTAGTATGCTAGTCCCGACATATGGAAAGTAGTAAAAGAAAACCCGCTCGTCTACACTATACCCATGGTACTGAGAATACAGTGGAACTTCTCCAGAAAGCCCTGTGCGTCCTCTGTAGGTAGGCCGCTGAAAGTAGGAGGATGGTACTTCTTATACCTCTCGTGCCTGACCTCCTCCTCTTCAGATGCTTCTACCCTAACCTCGGGCTGAACTGGGATAACCGGCTGCACTAGGATAACCTCTGGGACTTGGTTAATATGGACCCGCTGCTCTGGGGTACGGGATGCGGGAGTCTGTGCTCCTCCCTCAGCCTGTGATGTCGCCGGTACAAGTGGAATCAACCCCGCATGAGCTAGAGTACCAAACATGCTCAAGAACTGGGCGAGAGTCTCCTGAAGTGCAGTGGTAGCAACAGGTGCTTTAGGTGCCTGCCCCTCAACTGGAGCTACTGGTGGCTCCTCTATCGCCGCTCGGGCATGAGCTCTTGCTGTACCACATGCCCCTCCTCAGCCACTGCCCCGGCCTCGGCCTCTCGCGGATCTAGCAGGGGGCGTGGTGAGTGTCTGGTCGTCAGATCTAGCGGTGCGTGCCCTCACCATCTCTGAGAGAATAGAAAGACAAAGTTTTAGAATTTGAAGTATTCGCACGATAAGGAATCAACTAAGTGAAGTTGTTTTCCTAATAGTTCCATAGCCTCTCGAAGATAAGTACAGACGTCTCCGTACCGATCCTCGAGACTCTACTAAACCTACTTGTGACATGTAACATGTATGAACCTAGAGCTCTAATACCAACTTATCACGACCCCAATATCCCTCTGTAGGATGTCGTGATGGCACCTAGCCTCTAAGACTAGGTAACCCTAGCATACATGCAGAATTTAATTGAGATAATGATAAAACTCTCAAATTAACCAACAACTATCATTAAAAGTACTCCACAACTCAGCAAAACAAAACTCCCAAAATCCGGTAATACTAAGTCACAAGCTCTACAAGAGTGTATTGAACATCCCTATTCAACAGTTTCTATAAAAAGGTAAAATGAAATAGAACTAGATAGAGGGTGACTCCGAAGCCTGCGGATGCCGGCAGGTATACCATTAAGTATTCGATCCAAGCTCGACTTACTAGTGCCTAGCTGATAAGAGGTACCTGGATTTGCACAAAAAGATGTGCAGAAGCGTAGCATGAGTATACCACAACGGTACCCATTAGTATTAAGGTTAACCTCGGTAGAGTAGTGACGAGGCCAGGTTAAAACACCTACTGGAATAAATAAGAAAACGGAATAGGTATATGACAGTATGATAATGAAAAACAATGGAAATGATATAATGAAGAAACATAACAAGAATAACTACATTGTGTTACACCTCACAGTATTACGTCGATGTTACGCACCGCAGTATTTCGATGATGTTACACCCCGTAGTACTGTACATTGGATTTGTCGTAAGATAATTGACATCAGTTCAAGGATGAGATTATTTTTGAGGTTATAAGTATTTATGCTATTTATAACAGGTGCTAAGTAAGTACTGTGAAGGTTAGAGGGTAAACAAATCAAAGAAAATGAGTTTCGTTGAAGATTGTCAATTTGGGATAAAATACGGTCCAAGCTATAATACCCCATATTTATGGACTAGTGCCATACAAGGTACCACATGACCATGATAGTAAGGTATATAAAGTGTGTTAAAAGTGATTAGTATTTTAAGAATATTGAGATAATTCTTAATTATGTGGATAATTGATTAATTATGGGGATAATTATGGTATTAGGTAGGATAAAGTGGATAAGGATCTTTTCTGGGGCTTCCACATGACATTAAGCCAAGCCAAAGTGGCACCAATGTTCATGATGAGTCATAAGACATAAGTTTCCTTGATTACACGTAAGAGTCCTTGGATAACTACATTGGTTGGTTTCTTATTTGGTAATGTAACTTAGAGAATAGGAAAAGTTATGGCACACTTGCAAAGACCATCAACGTTGGGTACATAGGCTTACTAATGGATGGAATTCTATTTCTCAAAGGTAATTCTTATGAACCCTTATAATGCTACAGTAGCGTAAAATGCGATTCTAAGAGAGCGCGGTACAATCTTTCTCAAGAATATCATATGGATCTTTTGCCTACTTCAATCCGTCGCTACGTGTTTTTCGCAAAAGATGTGTGTTAGGGGGATTGTCAAGAGAATCGGTTTAGGTATGTTAAGGCTTACCCTTCTTTCTTTTTGGCATGATCCATACGATACAAATGAAACGAGCAAATGCACAATTTTTATAAATGACTCTATTCATAGAAGTACTAGAAGTTCCTATGTTCTTGATTCCCCATATGTCCTATTATTTTATCCTCTGTTCATGGGTCTCAGAAAATACGTAAGTTGATAAAGTTTATTTCATGACATTAAAGGTTACGACGTTATATACGCACCACCACCTGATCAGCTGGTTTACGTTGATGATTTTGCCCATAGTGGCTATTCAGACTTACATGTCGAGTCTTTTACTCCATGTTTCTCTCATGTCTATTATTTACTGATTTTCATTCCTTACATACTCGATACATTAATTGTACTGATGTCTCTGTTTCCTGGGGACGTTACGTTTCATGCTCACAGGTCCCGATAGACAGGTCAAGAGTCCTCCAAGTAGGCTATCAACTCAGTGGAAGATGTTGGTGCGCTCCATTTGCTCTGGAGTTACTTATTTGGTCAGTATGATTTGGACGTATATCGTTTAGTATGGTGGGGCCCTGTCCTGACCTTTATGATACTTATGTACTCTTAGAGGCTTGTAGATATATGTCATGTACGTAAAAGATTGTATGGCATTGTCGGTCTATGTTCAGTGTACGAGTGATCATTTTGGTCTTATAGGCCCGTATGTCTTATGTATAAGTTGGTATTACGTATTTTATTCTAGTTATCCCACGACAGCCTTTCCGTCTCAATTACCTATGATAGCATGATACGAAAAGATACGTTATGTTGGTACTCGATTGAATAAGGTACCGGGTGCCCGTAGCAGCCCATCGGCTTGGGTCGTGACAAAAGTGGTATCACAGTAGTTATGTCCTAGGGAGTCTACAAGCCATGTCTAGTAGAGTCTTGTTTATGGGTGTGTTGTGTACCATACTTATAAGCAGGAGGCTACATGGAATTTAGGACTGTCACTCTTTCTTCTTACTCTAGATCGTGTGGTAGAGCTCACTTGTAAGAATTTAGATTTCTAAATTCTATTATATTCGTAATACAACGATACCTACATCTAGAAAGACAATTGGTAAGAGATTGAATGTGGATGTGGAAGAGTTGAGTCAGAGGAACTCGATTTTGCATCATTCTTATGATGGATAAATGTGAAGTTTTCAGCAGAACATGTGTGTACTAAAACGTGTATGCTTCTTGATAAGGAGCCTTGAGGCAAGAATATCTATCCACCCATATGGTGAAACGTGATTATATATTTAGAAGGAAGATACAAGTTTCAACAAGTAAAAGAAGCAAGGTAAAGAAAGGTACGATATGCCCAGTTAATGAAGATTATCAGTATTTACAATTCAAGCAGAGAAATATAAGCATTTTGAGTTACCTTCAACAGTGATATATATATATATATCTACAATTGGCCACACCCATATCAGTTATGCCCTATGGGAGCTAACAAATATGGTTTGAGAGAAGTACGAGATATCAGGATCCGGATGAGGTTAGAGTAACCCAAAATGGTGAATGGATTATTTGCGTTAGTTGACATTTCCAAAGGATATTGCAAATGTGATAATATATCTCCTTGTGAGACACCCAGATGGTGCACTCTAGAATAGTACAACTAGATATGAATACTAGAATGTTCAAAGATAGGCTCTGGAATCCTGAAGGGATATATATTATCTTAGTATGGCTCCCGTACCTAGTAGAGAGAGAATGTTAGGCAACCCGATGTGCCAGTGGATGGAGTAAGGGGAGCTAAAAGCAAAAGAATGTCTTGTTGAATTTTTCAGAATAAAGTGATAGACAAAAATGTTAGCAGGGAAATAAGAAGAGAGTTAAGGAAGCATTATGAGTAAGATGTGATACATGGATAACAACGGTAGATCAAAAAACAATGATGACAGTATTACAGAGTCTATAGTCAAGTGAAGGAAAAGACGAGAGGTGACAAGCCTTGAGACAACAAAAGAGTATAGGCCATAAAGTCATATCCTCATTTCGAGAAATACGTTCGTGACTCTAGCGAGATTACCAGAAGGAAAAGTTAGACCCCATAATAATAGAAGTTAGTATAGGCTGGTGAACAAGATAAACTAAACATGAATTAGGGACTGAGTGATTTGATAATGGTCGACATCATGAGAATTTCAGATTTTGTTTCGGTGATAATAGAATGGAAAACAGAAGAAGATTCATGAGAAATTCAGAGAATGGTCATTTAGGAAGACACTTCCCTAAAGCAACCAATATGAGCAAAGTTAAGATTAAGGGACTGTATGCGCCTGTTATACTAGGTGTAACCCTCATGAGTAAGGAATATTTTTATCCTTGGTACAGAAGGATTACCGCAAGGTGAGTAAGGGTTATCGATGATGTGAAAAGACGCCAAGGATGAAGAGGTAAAACATCTATAGGTAGATCATCGTAGCTCTAAATCTTAGTACTCCCCTAAAGGGGGGAATATGGAGTGATGTGGCATTAAGTCAGAGTTAAGTGGACCTAGTAACTATGGAATGGTAAAGGAAGAATGCGATAAACATGAGAAAGGAATGAGATTACACTTATCCAAATCCTGCAGATATGCTATGATTCCAGAACATTATGCAAACACGACTTCAAGGAGAGAAAGTAACTTACATAGTTAATTTAGTCTCGCAGATAATGATATTGTGATCCGTGAGAAATATTCAGATAGGAGTTGGGGTAGTTAAAGGTACCGTATTGGTGTTACGGAAATAAAAGAGAGTGCCAATGGAAAGACAATCCAAATATCAGTTCAGCAGCAACCCTACAAGCACAAGGGCATAGAGGTAAGTAACTACAGATAATTATAAATAAGGAAGGACATAAAAAAGATTCCGTCGAGTATACGATGTAATAAGTTCGCAGCTTTATAAGAGTCAGGGGGTCCTCCCTAAGTACTACAATAAAAGACTAGCTGAGGAAATAAGGAAAAAAGCTTCAATCTAAGCACAATGACCTAAAGAGGAAATGGCCATGTAAAAACAGTCTCACTACAACATTGTATGCACTCCATAAGAAAGTGGCACCTACCGTGGCTAGTGAACGGGAAGTAAAATCAAAAGTAATATTCTAGATCATATGAGTTGTACGAAAATTCCAGCATGCATGGAACTAAGATAAGATAAGTATGCACGTAACAAAGGGGCAGAGAGTTGAGAAGGAACGAAAGAAATTTTTCGATCAATGATCTAAAGTTAGTTACATTATGAACGTACTTAAGATTTCGGAGTATTATCCATGCAGCATATATGTTGACAATCATACAGTCGTAGAAGACTCCGGTATAAGTTAAAATAAAGAATTGAGTCCAAGTCATAGACAAAGGATTGAATTATTAAAAGATTGTATCATGGATATTCCATAGCGTCCATAAAAGGTTAAAGTAATGACAAATACTATGAGCCGCAGATCGGAAGAAAGCTTAAGCATACATAAAGGTTGGTCATAGGGAAGAGGAAACTAAAGAGTTACATCAACTAAGTAAATCAGGAGTCTGATTATTAGACCCA
>AWOL01S0034022.1:7610-22196 GCA_000715115.1 Nicotiana otophora | reverse complement strand
GCAGAAATCTCGTGCAAACACCCGAGCAAAACTTTCCAACAATATAACGTGCCAATATAACATCTCATAAATTGCACCTAAAGTGCTCAAATATTACAATTCATCACAGAATGCACATGAAGTGCTCAAATATTACAACTCGCCACAAAATTCAATAATACATTATTTTCCATAATAAGGAGCCCATGACTCTACCATAATATGCACAAAATCTTAACAAATATATTCGGGAGTGAATAACTCAACAAAATAATATTTCACATAAATATCAAGGTGGAAATCACACCAAATCATCATATGAAAACAAATCCAACAAAACATGGATTTAGGCAAGACAATTAAAGGATTTAATAAGTGCCAATAATTTCCAATTTAATACATAAGGGCTTCTAAAAATTTTAACCAATGTAATTTGTACATATAGACCAAGTATGTACTCGTCACCTCGCGTACATGGTTTTCAATTTCACAAATTGCACATAAGACTCAATGCCTAAGGAGAATTTTCCCCACTCAAGGTTAGGCAAGATACTTACCTCGACGAAACTAAACCGATGCTTTAAATGATTTTCGCGGGTGAGGCCACCTCCGAACTGCTCAAATCTGAAATTCGCCCCTTCATAATACTACGATGGTCCACCACACTAAACAAATTTCAATCTACAACAATGCAACACAATTGCACCAATATTAGCAAGATTTCTATACTTTAAGTCATTTAGACATTTTATCAAACATCTAATGTCACGACCCAAAATGCATAAAGGTCGTGATGGCGCCGGACTCCACTGTCAGGCAAGCCAACAATAAATACTTAATTAAATCCTCATTTTAGAATTTTTGAAATTCGTAAATTTACTTCCATTTGTCTAGTAAAAGATGAATTTACAGAATAAATAACAATGTTTTCCAATTCCAATAGTGAACATCCCATAATCATCCCAGAACCCGGTGTCACAAGTTCATGAGGCTTTTCTAAACATTTAAAATAAAATACAATAACTATCTGGAATACAACTTGGACAGGAAAGAAAATACAATACTCTGAAGGAGACTCTGCTGGTTGCGGTGCGTCGAATAGAAAGCAGTTCACCTAAGTCCTGGCCATAATCACGCCTTTGCGCCCACAAGGCCGCTAAACATATGTGTACCTGCACAAAAATGTGCAGCAAGAAGTATGAGTACGTAAATCAACGCGTACCCAATAAGTATCCCGCCTAACCCCAAAGAAGTAGTGACGAGGGGTCGACTTCGACACTTACTATGGGCTACAAATGGGATGTCAATGATATAATTAAGTATGGATTATATGAACGGTTGCAAGCTCAATATTTTGAAGTAAGTAACCAGTTCTTTCATAATTAAGAAATCTCCAAATTTAACTCTCATTATTTAACAATTTAACTGAGGCCGAGGAGGCAATAGCATTATTTATAAATTTCAAGGCAAGCAATACAAGCATGCACAAATCATGCCGAGGTCGTACGGCCCGATCCAACAAATATTTAAACTCTGCACCGCCAGAAAGTCGAATGGCACGAACTATAGATGCATCTATTTAATCTGCCGAGGCGTTCGGCCCGTTCCACAAAGATAAACACATTCAAACAGTCAATCAAGACTTCATCAAGGGGGAATTATCCAACGAAATGGCAATTGCTCTTTTAACAGTCAAGAAATGATGTTTAGTTTTTTAGAAAGTTTATTTACCAAGTTCGATATGATTTAGGAATTTAAATTGACAACAAGGTTGCGAATATTACAAGTAGAGCATGCTTTTGGGTCCTAGACTACCCAGACTTAAGCATAATAGTAGCTACACACGGACTCTCGTCACCTCGTGCGTACGTTGCCCCCACAAATAAGAGCACATATTGATTTATTTCACCTATGGGGTAAATTCCCTATTACAAGGTTAGAAAGGAGACTTACCTTGCTCCGAAATTCCATAACCGGCTCCAAGGCCGCTCCGGCAATTCAAACTGATGCCCGTCGCTCCAAAACTAGTCAATAATTGAGCAAATCCATAAATATATACTCTAATACTCATTATAATCCAATTTATAACAATTTCTAACTCCGCTCGAAAAGTCGATAAAGCAACCCTCGGGCCCACGTGCCCGGATTCCGAAAATATTTGAAGATAAACACTACCCATAGCATTACAAACTTCAATATATAATTTATTCTCAATTCCATGCCCAAATTCGTGGTCAAAATCCAAAAATACCAATTTCTAGGTTTTTCTTCAAAATCCCAAATTTCTATAAATTTTCATGTCTTAATCCATGTATAAACCTTGTATTTAACTCACAACTAGAAGAAATCACTTACCTCTTGATGATGATGGAACCCCCTCTCAAAATGCTGTCAAAAATCGCCTAAGTCCAAGTGGGAAATGAGGAAAAATGAGCTAAGTCCCACATTAAAAGCTATTGCACAGGTCGCAGATGTCGCATTTGCGACACTTGGTTCGCAAATGCGACAAAATCATCGCAAATGCGAAGCTGAGCTCCCCACTGCCAAGGTCGCAAATGCGACTGGAAATCTCGCAAATGCAATTCCTGCCCAGATCAGGCTTCTTCGCAATTGCGAAGCCTTTCTCGCAAATGCGAACCAATTCTCGCATTTGCGATACCTGAGACACCAGCAAAGGAAAACCAGAAAACTGAAGCCTTATCAATCATCCGAACACGTCCGAAACTCACCCGAGCCCTCGAGGCTTCACACCAAACATATACACTAGTCTAAAAATATCATATGAACTCGCTCGCGGCCTCAACTAACATCAAACAACATCGAAATCATGAATTGCACTCCAATTCGAGCTTAATGAACTTTAGAACTTCAAACTTCTACATTTGATGTTGAAACCTATCAAACCACATCCGATTGACCTCAAATTTTGCACACAAGTCACATTTGACATTACGGACCTACTCCAACTTCCGGAATCGGAATCCGATCCCGATATCAAAAAGTCCACTCCCAGTCAAACTCCTCAAAAACCTTCAAATTCCAGCTTTCGCCAAATGACCTCAAAATGACCTACGGACCTCCAAATCCACATCCGGACCTGCTCCCAATACCAGAATTACCATACGGAGCTATTCCCAGGATCAGAATCCCAAACGAACATCAGTAATATTGAAATGCACTTCAACCCAAATTTAAGAAATTCTTCCAAATGCCAACCTTCCACAATAGGCACCGAAACGCTCCGGGATCATCCAAAACCCGATTCGGACATACACCTAAGTTCAACATCATAATACGAACCTGTTGGAACCTTTAAATCCCGATTCCGAGGTCATTTACGCAAAATTCCAATCTTAGTCAATTCTTTTAACTTAAGGCTTTCGAAATGAGGATTTTCCTTCCAAATCAACCCTAAACTCCCTGAATCTCAATTCCGACTACGCGTACAAGTCATAATACCTGAAGTAAAGTTGCTCATGGCCTCAAACTATTGAACGACGCGCTAGAGCTCAAAATGATCAGTCGGGTCGTTACATTCTCACCCACTTAAACATACGTTCATCCTCGAACGTGCTACGAACTGCGCTGCAGTTGTCCGAAATCACTGTTTAACACCTCATGCACCTACCCGTGCTACCACAACTCAGTTGAGCACATTAGCTCGATCAAATCTAAATATATTCCCTTTTATTTAGGCAAATAAGCCTTAGAGAAAAGTTCCAACATCCGGAATTCTCTACCAGGCCGGCGTCCCACATACGAACACTGTATCAATCAGTACACAATGTACCAGAACATGACTGCATACTTTTGCTGAATTCACACCATGCACCGCAACGTTCACATGACCAAAATAACATTCTCTGATCATAATAGCCGAAATCCCCCATGAATATGATGCTCACAATACACCTCATGACATATATAAGTCTTGTTTCAACTCTGGCAATACTGCCACGACGGAAAAGATGTGTAGAAATGACACGATCCAAATTCCCCTCCGTTTGGGTATCGTGATGGCACCTAGTCTTAGGGACTAGGTAAGCCTAACACTAATTGAAACAACAACATTATCTAAATAACATCCAACAATTTGAAATAGAAATCTCTTAAAATTTAAAATTCCCAAAACCGGTAGTACAAGTCATAAGCTTTACAAAGAACGCTACAAATTTCTATATGCAACTATTTGGAAATAGGTAAAACAGTGTGAATACAAAATAGGAAGGGACTCTGAAGCCTGCGAATGCAGCAGCAGGTTTACCTCGAGTCTCCACAGCAACAGTCCGCACAGCTAGCTAATGATCAATACCTGGATCTGCACAAAAATTTGCAGAAGTGTAGAATGAGCACACCACAACGGCGCCCAATAAGTATCAAGACTAACCTCGGTGGAGTAGTGACGAGGAACAGTCAAGACACCCACTGGTCTAATAAACTGAACAAGTATAAGTATAGGAAATAGCAGAAAATGATATCTACATAAAGACTATGCAATATGGCTCACAATATAGTAATTTCAACAAGAAAGGAAACGACAAGTATCAGCGGAATACCATAAAAGTGACACAGAAAAGTGAATGGAACACAACCTAAATTCGGAATCAAAAATACAGCAAGGACAAGTAATAACTCCGCAACTACAACCGCTTTTACATCAGGTTTTAGTCAACAAACTCCACGAGGCACCGAACCTTGGACAAAACACAATNCCGAACCTCAGACAAATCACGATTCACGGGTCTCAATACCTAAACCCTAACACTTGGCATCCTGTGCCCTCATAACACCTCATAACCGCACTGACAAATCACGTGCCAATAGAGCCATTCTCACATAGAGGGCAAGTACACAAGGGTGAGCATATATGTTCAACAATATCAAGAATACCTCTTATCCTATAAGAGTGCTTAACTACGTATATGCTTGTGCAAGTGTCCTAACATAGTCCATACCAGCAAATAAGCATAAGGAAAAAGAACGGACAATACGTAGAATATTTTTCTCACAACTTTCACAAGATAAAGCTCACACAGGTAAGCGTACCACTACACAAATGTCAACAACAAGAATGCCCCCAGGCCATCACAAATCATCACAAAACAATCCCCGACACACCCCACCTTGTCTCGCCACGTGTGCAATAATAAAGTAAATGCCCGCCTTGTCTCGCCACACGTGCATAACAATGTTCCCACCTTGTCTCGCCACATGCGCAACCCATATATATATATATAGCATTGTCACGCCACATGTGCAAACATCAATAGTAACAATAGCACGGCAGAAACCTCATACAACCCCATGACAACAACCGCACGGCAGAAACCTCGTGCATCACAATAACCACAACCGCACGGCAGAAACCTCGTGCATCACAATAACCACAACCGCACGGCAGAAACCTCGTGCATCATAATAACCACAACCGTACGGCAAATACCTCGCGCATAACCACAACAAGTACAATAGCAACAATGGCAATAATACAAAGTACGACAATTAAATCAACTCAAGAACTTTAAATCACAAGAAAAGGTAGAACCAATTCATAAGGAATAACCACAGTAAAGAATGTTAGGCGTAAAGAGATCAGCTCAACAAGGGAAAACTAATATGTAGCAACGATCTCACAATATACATTTCAAAAACAGGAAAGCTAACACAAGTCAAATAATTCCAAATAAACAAGTCGACTAAGATATAGGATATCTAAACTTCTCTTAAGGTTGATAATTTACGAAGGATATTCAACAATTCAATTAAGGATAAGGAACGTAAAGATAATCATAACCTTAATTAAGACTGAACAATTATAGGATAAGATAATAATGATTCCAAATAAAGATAAGCAGATATGAAAAGATAGCATGGCAATAGAAGAGGTAAAATCTTCAGTTAAGCCAAATAATAGTCAAATAGGCAATAAGAGTGAATCCTTAAGCAATTAATTCAAATTAAAGCATGTAGAGGTGAAATTAGTAAATAGGAACTTAATCATATCAAGAACAACTTCAAACTCAGTGAATATAAGGACCTAAGACCCTAAAAGTCCAACTTTCCACAAATAAATTCGAGTACGCACTCGTCACCTCGCGTACATGGACTACAATCAACATAGAAGACTCAAATCCTAAGGGGAAATCCCACACACTAGGTTAAGAAAGATACTTACCTCAAATAAGACAGACTGATACTCAAAATGAACTTCTCGGGTGAAATGACTTCCGGACGGCTCAAATCTAATCAAAATAAGTTCAAAGCACAAATAAAACCCATTAGAGACTATTCTGAATCATAAAGCTTCAATCTTTATCAAATCTAAAAATCGGTCCGAAAGTCGACCCTCGGGCCGGCAACTCGGAACCTGACAAATTTTACAAAACCCGAACACACATTCCGATATGAGTCCAACCATTCAAAAATTAACAAATTCCGATACCATTTCGTCCCTCAAACCATGATTTTTCATTTTGAAAATTTGCTTCAAACACTACCATTTTCCTCAACTCAAAACGGAAATTAAATGATAAAAATAAAGATAAAATCATGGAATATAATAAATTCTAGGTGAAGAACACTTACCCAATCGATTTGCTTAAAAATCCCATGAAGAATCGCTCAAAACCGAGCTCTACAAGTCAAAATATGATGAAAATGGCCTAACCCTCCATTTGGAAAACTTATATTCTGCCTAGGTCTGAAAGCATCGCGAACGCGGAAAAAGGCTCGCGTTCGCGAAGAAGAAAAATGGAAGCTGCCCAGTTGTGCTTCGCGAACACGAAGGCACGCTCGCGATTGCGGAGAAGAAGAGACGGAGACCTACGCGAACGCGTAGGGAAACACACAAACGCGAAGAGTAATGACCTCCAGTGCTCATGGCCTGGTTTCTACTATGCGAACGCGGAACTGAGGACGCGAACGCGAACGCGATGAAGTAAATGTGGAGAGGTACAAGATCGCGAGGGATACTACGCGAACGCGAAGAAGGAAATTGAGGGGGATCAGCAGAGACACTTTGTGAACGCGAAAGTAGCGCCGCGATCGCGAAGAAGGACAACAGACACCAGAACCAGCAATTCAAAAATAGGGGAAAATGACCCATAACCCATCCGGAACACACCCGAGACCCCCGGGACCCCATCTAAACACACAAAAATGTTCCATAACCTAACACGGACTCGCTCGAGGTCTCAAATCACATCAAACAATGTTGAAACTACGAATCGCACCAAGAATCGAACTTATGAACTTCCAAAACTTCCAACTTCTAAAACTCGTGCCGAAACCTATCAAACCAACCCGGAATGACGTCAAATTTTGCAGGCAAGTCCCAAATAACATAATGGAGTTGTTCTAACTCTCAGAATATCAAAAAGTCCACTTCCGTTCCAAATCTCCAAGAATTCGACTTTCACCATTTCAAACCTAAATCAGCTACAGACCTCAGATTCACAATCCAGACACGCTCCTAAGTCCAAAACACCCAACGGAGCTAACAAAACTGACGGAACTCCATTCCGGAGTTGTCTTCACATAGTTTCGACTACGATCAAAATTCTAAGACTTAAGTTTCCATTTTAGGGACTCATCCGGTAACTTAATTCAATCACGCACGCAAGTCAATACACATAATACGAAGCTACTCAGGGCCTTATGCCACCAAACGGGTATTGAATTCTCAAAATGATCGGCCGGGTCGTTACATCCTTCCCCTCTTAAACAAGCGTTCCTCCTCGAACGTGCTAAGAATCGCCTCGAAGTCTTGAAATCACTGAAAGTACATACCCAACATACACTCGTGGTTGACCCCACGTCACCCCAATCCACATAAGCCTGATGACACCATCTCAACTATAATGTATCCTTTCTGCCAACACCGATAAGCCTCAGAGTCAAAAATGCTCACCTTCCATTTATCTTCAAAAGACTGGATTCTAAATCCATAACTGGTATCAGTCTCAACCAGCTGTAACAACTCATGCCTACACCCACAAGGTACAACCACACAACAAGGCACACCACATATAGGCCCAAAATAACATTTCTGATCACAATAGTTGCCCGAAATCAAAACCAGCACCGGCAATTAGCCTCATATCCGTTAGCAACCCATTTCAAAACTCCACAATGCTGACAATGATGCAAGAAACATGAAGACCTCATAACTATACACCCGAATCAACAAGTCACAACTAACACCATCAGGCACACACCCCGCAAGCCAAAACTTAAGAAGCACATAACGAAAATGATTGAATATGTGAAGAGAAACACATAAGAGAAATATCAAACAAGCCTGACAGGCACAACTCTCTAACAGTACCTACTACGAATCAATTTAAAAGGAAAATTAAAGCAAATGAACAAATCGCAAGGATCTCATCCTGATATAACTTCCACCGCAGTACTCAGCCCGGCTCAAACATATCAAATCACATGGAAATCGCGAAGGTCTCACCCTCAACTCCATATTTTGATTCGGTTCTGCTTATCGGGGCGAGTTTCCCAATTTGTTGTCCCACCTATGGGCGGGTTCATGACTTAGTATCATGTTTATGTGCTTGCCCCTATTGGGAGATTTTATGAGCGATAGCCATATCCATTGTTGTTTTAATTCATTTTTGAAAGTTACGAGACTAGAAGTGAATTCATGTTGTCCATTATGGAAGGTTTGATGTTTTGGTTACAATTTGTGATTTGATACTCTACCGGGGTGAGAGTTTAGTAAGTGTTGTGATTTTATTGACAGAATTGAGTTAGTGGAAGATTTTCATTGGTATGATGTGTATTCGACTTTTGATCTTCGCGATCGCGAGGCAATTTCCGCCATCACGATTAAGGAAATATGGGCAACAGTGTTAAATTTCAAAATTGAGGGTTTGAACTTATTTTTCATATTTTGCGCTAGAGACCACGAATTTAGGCGATGTTTGAAGGGATTTTCAGGGAGTTGATTGGGGTAAGTGTTACTCACTTAGTTTTGGTTAAATTCCATGATTATATCTTGATTTTTGTCATCTCAATTATGATTTGGGGTGAACTATTGCGGAAAAAGTGGAAGAGTTCTTGAGATGGAATTTTGAGTTTTTGAAGGGAATTTTGTTATCGGATTTTGGTAAATTTGGTATGACTAGACTCGTGAGTGAATGGGCTTTCGGGTTTTGTGAGTTTTGTCGGATTTCGAGATGTGGGCCCGGGGGCCGGGTTTGGGTCAATTTCGGGGTTTTGGTCTAAATTGGTAGTTTTTCTTGTGGAATTCATTCCTTTAGCATAAATTGATGGTATTGTACTGATTGTGAATAGATTCTGAGCATTTGGAGGACGAATCGAGGGGAAAGAGCATCGCGAAGTAGGGATTTGATTGGTTTCAGGTAAGTAACGATTGTAAATCTGGTCCTGAGGGTATGAAACCCCAGAATTTTGTATCATTTTACTATTTGGAGGTGGCGCACATGCTAGGTGACGGGCGTGTGGGAATACACCGTTGGGAATTGTGACTTGGTCCGACCCGTATCAATTGTAAAGTTGAATATTTTGTTGAAACTATATGATTCTTATGTGTTTTAGAAAGAATTTCTGTAAGTCAGGCTGGATGCCATGTTTAGGCTTTATGCCAGTGTTGTTTGAACCCTTAGAGGTATTTTATTACTATCCTCTCATTATTTTTGATTAAAAATCTATACTCAGTCATGTTTATACATTTTTACAGTATAACTCAGTCTCTATTATTCTATTTTGATGCATCATATAAATGTTGTTTGGGTTGAATACTTTGTTTTCTGAAAGCCCGAGAGGCTGGAGAGGTTTATGACTAAGTGAGGCCGAGGGCCTGATTTGTAAGGATATTTATGGTATCGGGCTGCACGCCGCAGCATGTTTGATATAGGCCGAGTGCCTCATTAATTTATGTCATGATTTGCTTGATATAGCGCTTGGGCTGAAAGAGCCCCTCCGGAGACTGTACACACCCCCAGTGAGCGCAGGTACCTGCTGAGTGTGAGTGCCGAATGCCGAGTGCTGAGTGACTGGGAGGCATGAGTGATGGTGAGGTCTGCCCGAGGGACTATATACGAGTGATTGTGAGGTTTGCCCGAGGGGCTGTATGTGAGTGATGTTGCCCGAGGGGCTGATTACGATTTCATTATTTTTGCTCATCTTTGCATTGAGCCTTCGTTTGAAAACTGTTGAAAGATGTCTTTAAATGATTTTACTGGAACTAGATTTAAAAGAGCTGATTTGATTCAAACTCGGGTTTTAAAAGCATGCTGTATTTTACTGATTGTTTTTGGGATATGAACTTTACTTACATTATTGCTCGCCACTACTTCTCAGTCTTTATTTACTGCTGTTACTTACTGAGTTGGTGTACTCACATTACTCCCTGCACTTTGTGTGCAGATATAGGCATTGCTGGCCACAGTAGTGGTTGTTGATATATTTAGTAGTGGATCAGCGGAGATAGCAAGGTAGCTGCCTGGCGATCGCAGCCCTATTTTTCTCCTTCCTTATCTTCCGCTTAGTTGTATTTTTGATTTTCCAGACTATGTTAGTCTTGATATTGTCAGACAAATTGTAGTAGATGCTCATGACTAGTGACACCCCGATGTCAGGCTTTTTCTTTTCCGCACTTCTGTTTTGATTTGAACTCCTTTACGAAAGTTTTTATGTTAAATATCCTTGAAATTATCTTTTTAATGAAAAATAGCTGTTTGTTTTGGAAATGAGTCGGCTTACCTAGTTCCACGATAGGCTCCATCACGTCAGGGTTAGTTTGGGTCGTGACAATACGCCCAGGTCCCATAATTCGATTCGGACCCACCGGGACCGTTAAAACATGAATTCGGGTCCGTTTACCAAAAATGTTGATCGAAGTCAACCAAAATCAACTTTTAAGGCAAACATTATTATTTTTATCAGTTTTAACATAAAAGGTTTTCGGAAACATGCCTGAACTATGCACGCAAGTCGAGGAGGGTAAAAATAATATTTTTAACGCTTAAGAGCATAGAATCGAGTTCTAAAACATAAGATGTCCTTTTAGGTCATCACAATAGCATTGCAGTTGTGGTGGTACTTGTTGAACTTGCAATACGGCTACTTTGAGACATCTTCCATTTTTAGGTACAAGTTTGCGTAGTTTGTGGCTTGAGTTATATTGGTGTGGCATGTCTGTGGAATAGTTATGTTTAATTGTATAAGGTCATTGGACTTAGAATGGGTACTATCAGGTTTGATTATGGTATATTTTGGAGGATAACATTGAAAGTCGGCTTAGAAAATGATTATGGTTCTAGTTGGGGCAAGATAACTCCATGACTTGTTGAACTGATAAGGGGTTATGTGAATTTCTAATAAGGGTAAAGTATGTGTAGTCACATTATGCGTTATGAAATCATGAAGGGAAAATGCCAAACTATGAGTATGATGTCTCCCTATTATTGTTCTCCGTGTACCCAGTGTTTCATGTATCTATGTCTATGGAGGTGAAGTTAATGGATAATTAGATTATGAGGAACAACTATTTGATGTCCTCGTTAGAAAAGTCCGGTAGTTGAGATTGCCTCCGTTAATGTGTTATGGCAAAGTCGGTAAGTCGAGGAGGCCACCTTGAGGGCCAAAAGTGTTAAGTAAATAAAATGTTCTCACTTGAGTGTATAGTCCAATGATTGTGATTTGAAAGGTACGTGCTATGTGTTATGATTTAAATATGTGCAACTCATGTCCAAATATCACTCTTGATAATATAATGCCTATAATGATGAGATTTGTGATGTTGATATACATGGTGATGCTTTGTCAAGTTGTGAATGTGTTGATAGGTTGATGTTGGTGATTATCTGACAGGTGGATAGGCCCAGTTATAAGGAAAACTCTGCCGAAATGTTTATGAATTTGTAAAGATAGCCACATTTTGAGAGTCATAAGTAAGTTGAAATTTTGGAAAGGAAGTATGGGATCGATGGAGTCATAAGTGCCTATTTATCATTGTTGGAGGTATAAGGATAACTCCATTCTTAAAAGTGACTTGTGAAACATTCGAGGATGAATGTTCTTAAGTGGGGGAGAATGTAACACCCCGGAAAAATTCGAAGTATTTGAGCGCTAGTAAGAAAGTTGATGTGCGCTCATTATATTATTTTGTATGTAGACAAGGACCATTAATATAATGGATATCAATTGGATATGATAATAAGTATACGAGGCATATTATAAGTGATGTGGGGTCTAAGGAGATCCCTAAGTCCAAGTCAAGTTGGAAATTTCATGATAGACTAAAGTTTCAAATGAGTACGCACAAGACCAAACTTTGGACGATCATATCTATCTATCTATCTATATATATATATATATATAAAAGGAGTTATGTGATGGATGACCTATATAATTAAAGTTCTTTGAGTCTAGCTATTAATGCTTCAAACCGTTCGTCATTTGGACATTCCTACAAGAAGTTATGACCAAATTACCAAAGGCTGGCGGAGGAGTATGCAGATGCGAAGCATCCGAGGCCGCGTCCGAAAGAAAGGTTGGCAATGAAGTGCTTCCATAGCATCCAGGTCCGCATCCGAACTTCAAAGAGGAGTGAAGTGAGGATGCGAAGCATCCAGTGCAGCATCTGAAACCCAGAAATCTGGGCCTATAAATACAATACAATTTCGGGGTTTATTTTCCCCATTTCTTTTGGACGAATTTTGGAGCTCTTCTCCACTCTCTCAAGAGATCCAACTCCCCTCTTCTTCAAGGTAAGCAATACCCATTATTGTGGGGTGACATTCCATCATTTCTACACTAGTATTGATGAAATCTACACATAAAAAAACATAGATCTTCAAGAACTCAAAGGAGGGTTTTGCAAGATTTCTTCCAAAAGGTAATCCTATACCCTTAGACTTACATGTATGGATATATTATGGGAATATGAGTATGAATTAAGTATAGGAACTCATGGTATGGTGATTGGAAGCCATAAGTTTACAATTTAAATACATAACCATTGTAGAGATTGAAAGGTGATTATTGAATGGAATTTTGTTGGTTGGGTGAGAATGGTTGGTCACACATATGATGTTAGGATTATAAGTTGTTAAATAATGATGGTAGGATGAATTGTTGGTAAATGATGGTAGTTGGAAGAACTAATTCTATGGTTAAGAAATGTATAAATGTATGCCCACTAGGTGTTTGGTAAACTGTCTAAATGGCCTAAACAATGGAATGGATTACTAATGTTGGTCCTAATGGATGTTGATATTGTATATTGAAGTTGCTTACTAGAGTAGATAGTTGTAATATCATTAAGGGGTGAATTTCAGTTTCGGATCGTTGGCATTGAATTGAGGAGACAATAAGGCATTCAGAGGTGGATACCCACGGAATGGAATTTCCTGAGTATTGATTAGCTTGCTCAACGTTGGGTTCGTCTTGTTGAGGTAAGTAACACTTTTAAACTTGGTTCTGAGGGTATGATTCTCCAAATTGGTGTTATATAAATTGTTTGGAGGTGACGCACATGATAGTTAACGAACGTGTGGACGTGCACCATAGAAATTGTGACTTGAATAAATTCTGTGGAGTTGAAAAATCATGTTATTATCCGTGTATCCTCTACGTGTTAGAGAAATTTAGCTGAGGCTCCTATTAAAGATCATGTTTAGGCTACGTGCCGATATTGTGGGACACATGGGGTCGAGTTGTTGTTAAATTAATTATTTTAAATTGTAATTCCATATTCAGTCATATTCGACCATTGTGAAGATATTTATGGGATCGAGCTGCACGCCTCATCATGACATATTGACTTTATATATGTTAGAATTAAGTGGATCGGGGTTGCCCGCCTGCAGCACGCCATAATGGCTTTATATATTATTATTATATGGATCCGAGTTGCCCGCCTGCAGCAGGCCTTATAGGCTTTACTATTTTATGGATCGGGGCTGCCCGCCTGCAGCAGGCCTTAAAGGCTTTACTATTATATGGATTGGGGTTGCACGCCTGTAGCAGGACTTATAGGTTTTATTATTATACGGATCGGGACTGCTCGCCTGTAGTAGGCCACAAAGGCTTTATATCACGCTTGGGCTGAAGGAGCCCTCCGAAGTCTGTACACACCCCTAGTGAGCGTAGATGATTATATATATTCAGGATGGATTTCTTAGGGCATAGACTTGCTTATTGATTTATATTGTACTGAATTTACCTGGACATGGATCTTCTCAGAATCATTTATATTTGGGGATAAATTACCCCAGGGATGGATTGGCCTTATACGGTACTGAGTGACTGATTGTCAGTCGATGTGTATTTATATACGGGTTGGAACACCCCTGGGCTGGATTGGCCATAAAAAGTACCGAGTGACCGAATAATTTATGACCAGTATTTACATGAGGTCTTTCTACTGAGACGTCATATACCTCATATCATACAGTATTGATCTATTTTACTTGTACTGAGTTTAACTGTTAAACTTGAAAGCATGCCTATATCTTTGTACCATTATTTATACTGGACTGTACCTGCGGAGCTCGTCATTGCTTTCAGCCTAGAGGTTAGTCTTGTTACTTATTGAGTTAGTTGTACTCATACTACACTCTGCACCTC
>AWOL01S0034017.1:3909-100010 GCA_000715115.1 Nicotiana otophora | reverse complement strand
AACGGCGCTATACTTACCCGTCTTTTCATATTCAAGTATAACGCCCTTTTAAAGGGCGCTATATGTATTTTAGTCACTAACTTTTTTTTTTTCACTTTTTAAAGGGCCCTTTTAAATGCATTATTTTGATTCCGGACTCTAATATGTACTCCCTTCGAGGAACATACTCATAGATAGAGATCAAGGGGATAGATAAATGATTAGATAGCGCATGTCATTGATGCGCTGCGCTATCTAGTCAAACTGCAAATATCGAGTATAACGCATATATTACATGCGTTATATTTTAACGGACAAATATGTCATTAAAGTAATAACCGCGCTATATATAAAATGATAATCAATTATTTTTTTTACCTATTTTTGTCGGTCGAGTCCATAAATATCACACTTTGGTTCCGGGCTCAAAAATAAGGCACGCCTCTGATCTGTACTTCTTCTGGCATACGTACAAGAATCTTAGTATTACAAAGACAAAAGTGACATTTTTGCATGAAAAGACAAGGCACGTCTTTGATTTGTTCGTCTTTCTAACGTATTTATAAGAATCTTCACAAGACTAAACATAGTGTTTACTTCTAAGATGAGTCCGGAACCAAAATAATGAGTTGTTGGACTCAAGAGTGTTAATACAAATTTAATACATGAGTGTTAATACAAATTCAATACAGCAAAAATAAACATCATAACACAAAGGAAAATTGATGTTTACCACTCGTCTTGTGGATCATGTAAAGTAAGAGAGAAATTATTTCCTCGCTCCTCATTCGCCTGTGGCGATAAGTTTAGATCAGGCCAAACTCTTTCAGCCAGAACCTGTTCGGCTAAAACTGCTCCAACATAACCACCCGATGACTAAGGGATATCCCTGCTTTGTGCAACATTATTATTGCGAATGTGTTCGACCTTGACGTACATTTTCAATATTTTTATCAAAAGAAATTCCCGGTATTCATCCGGAGTCCTCAAAAAATCACTCAGAGTTTCATCTTCCTCGATGTTAAACTCAGCATAACAAGCAACTCCTTGCGGAATGACAGAATACGGACATTTTTCGGTTACTTTAAGGTTCACCGAATGTTTGCTCACACTCATTTTTTTACATAACAACAATACCGATCTATCATACTCCATTGTAAGTGGCAACTTAACATGATACTGTAAAGATAAACTATAGCTTACTGAGTTATTCGCCACAACAACTTCACCTCCCCAATATAATGAAGCTCTAATTCTTCGCTCTTCAGACATTATGACAAAATGCAAAACAACTTAACGAAGAAATATTTAACACGACTTGAGAATTTTCCTGAATGGATTTTTACAAAATCCTTAACGTCTTTAAATAAGGCAATGCCCAATCCGGGGGTCGAATGTTTTGAGGTATAACGCCTTAAATAAGGGCCCTATACCCATTTAAATTATTGTTATGTCAGTTAAGCGCAGAATAATTATCGGTGGGCCCACAAAATATGTATAGCGCCTTAATAAACGGCGCTATACTTATCCGTCTTTTCATATTCAAGTATAACGCCAATTTAAAAGGCACTATATGTATTTTGGTCACTAAATTTCTTTTTCCATCTATTTTTGTGTCTTGAGTCCAAAAACTCAATATTTTGGTTGCTTACTAAGATTAATGATTGTGAAAATTTCAGCCATTATAAATATAATGCAAAGTATATTTTTATTCAGCAATTCATTTTTACTTTTACAGTCTTCTCAGAATAGCTACGAATCAGAAGTTAGCTTAAAATATCCTCATGGGAAGAGGGAGATATTAAGCAGAATAAATTATATTTTGAAAATAATATGCTAGGTTGTTATACAAATCTACCAGATAAAAAGTGTTATATTGTTCTTTGTCCCTTAGAAAATAAACATATCTGTATACTGTATACATACAAATCTTAAAGTTACTGAACAATCATCGAGGGGGACGCAACTATACAAAGCCGGAGGGAGTTTGAATTTAGTGTAAAAAACTACAGTGAGTTTTTCTATATTCGAAAAGGTGCGACTATAGAATCTTATGGTGCTAGCATGGTTTGATTATATCATAAGCATTATCAGTAACTTTTCAGACTTCTAAATTCAAAGATGAACCCGAAGTTATTCGGCACCTCATGAATTATGAGATGAAAAAAGCACTAACCTACTTTCCTGCTTTGGACGATCGTAACTTCCTGGGAGCGAGTAAAGAAGAGCATTTGGCCTTTCTAGAAAATGAAGAGTTGCATCGAGATGAATCTTATCCGAAATTCCTAACGATTGAAGAGTGAAAAGATCATCGTCGAAAACATTTACCCCAATATTGAATTGTGGAGTGCCATATTGGTGTCATAAGAAAGTAAGGGGTCTTATGAGGATAGTCAAGAAGTGCGAGCAATATATAAAAACTACGGGCTAGACTATAATTCTTTTGGCCTAGACAGAAGATGATGAAGATGAAGAAGAAGAGGAAGACGGAGACCGTAAAGAAGATGAAGACGAGGAGGTACTCGAAAATGAGAAAAATTGAGTTGTTATGTTTTTTAAGAATTGGCTTTTTTCATGTTTTTATGTCTGCAAGTATTTCATGAACTCAGTGATTTGCGTTAATACGTCTGTTTACCCTAAAAATCAGATAACAATTAAATTTGTAAATGATTTTAAAGATACATGATCTAATTTGATACAGCACAGTAAATCAGTTTGCAATTGAAATAAGTAATGGAAAAGTCAATGCAAACCACACGAATTGAATGGTCTTAGCCCTGGAAGGTTATCCACCCTCGAGCAAAAATTGTCTTGATCGATATCAGAGTAGAACAACAAGAGAATAATAAGAACTTAAAGAGAATAATAATACACTACAAAAAAACTGAAATTAGCTACGAATGTAGCTAGTAGAATTTCTTGATAATCTGTTGCTAATCCGTCGCTAAATGAGATTAGCGACAGATTTGTTTTTACCTACAAAATTTGTCCGTCTCTAAAATCTAATTTTTAGTAGTGATATATTGCTTTGGGATGCATGTAACAATGTGTTCCATGAATAATCAGACCCCCCCCCCTCTTTATATAGTAGAGGAATCCTACTTTAGGTACAATTCTATAAAAGATAAAAGATATCTTGATCCGCTGGTTGCCGATTCCTTACTGATACATGCCGAGATTCCCGTCGCATTATCCGACCGGTCGCGAATATTTTGGTCTTGTATTAGCTAACTCGACAATGTTTCTCCGGGATCGTTCGAGGCTAAGGTTGACACCGGACTCACTGTTCCTCGAAGGCAGGCATTCCGACCTCGGGTTCTAGCTCGGTAGGACTCGAGGTCGATCTTCAGTCCTTAGCTGCCACGTTCCAAGTCTAATCTACTAAGTTGTAGGCGAGCTCGATTTCGACCATATACAGATAGCCCCATCATTTTTTGGAGAGTAGATAACGAGAAACGACATGAACTTCCAATCCTGACTTCGATATTTTGTGACAGAAACGACAAAACAGTCAAAACGTCTTGTCGGACATGTCTTAACGACATTAAATGCTCGTCAGTTGTTGGTCGGCCACTCCTAGATGTGAACCGTCGCTGGGAAGCTATAAATACCTACTCATTAGTTCATTTAAACTTTACTTTCAAACCTTCTGCCCTCGTACCTTAGAAATTTCAACACTTCCAAGCATTACTTTTCTGGTTACTATGTAATCCTTTTATAAGAACTCTTGTTCTGTCTTTATCCCAAACCATCAAGCATAGTCTTTTAACTTCATCTTTCTCCTTTATTCTTCAAAGAAATGGCGAAGATTTCAAAATTCGTTACCTAAAAAGAAACTCCCTCTAGCTCGCGGTCGGCTACCGAGGAAACTATCTCGCGTACTGCTGTCAAGGAACCGGTACCGGAGCCTCATCTAAAAATGTTTATTCCTGGGGGTTGCTCGGTCAATGCCGATTTTAAGGTTGAAAACTCTTCTTCCGTATCAGGCCGATGTGAGGTGATCTTGAGGTACATCTGCTCGACCATCGAGGATGTTCTCTCTAAAGTCAAAAAGGATTGCAACTGGGCTGACATATATGTGGTGGCTCCTGAACCTGACAAAGCCATCACCACCCACGTCTAGGGATTTTTAAGTGTTTACACTTATCCCTTCATGTTGAGTCCCTTGGACCCGGCCATCATCAACTTCTGCAATAGATACGAGGTAACACTCAGTCAGATTCACCCTTCTTTCAGGAGGATCGTAATCCTCCTCCGCATCTTTGTGAGAAGATTGAGGGGTGCCCTTTCAGTATCGACTACCTTATGCGTTTATACAGTCCCCGACTCTACCGGGGAGGACTGATCAAGCTCGCCCGTCGAGCTAGTAAAGCTGCATTCTCGAGTATCGATGAAGATAGGGATCGAGGATGGCTAGGTCATTTCGTCCGAGTGAGGACCTCGGACCTGATCCCGTCCGAGCACATGCCGTTCCTTGAGAAGTAGAACATGAAACGTAAGTATATAATTTTGCTTTCAAGGTTTTATTTATCGCACTTTTCCTTCTTTCTTATTGGTGTACTGTGACGATGCAACTGTTGCACGGATCCCGAACGCATCAATGAGTGGGTCGAGGGCATTTTATCACAAGGCCTTATTCCGAGATCTCATGGCGCGAGCTTTCAAAGGGTCAATGTGAAGCCCGTTCACATGGTGAGATCTTCTTCATGTGTAATATTTGGTTTTCCTTATGCAAAATTCTCACTTGCTTTATTCCCTTTTGCAGGTTTATCCAAGGGCGTCCAAATGAGGCCCCCATCTGGTTGCAATGATGTCCCCTCGAGTGTCATGCTCTGAGACAGGGTGAAGAGAAGAAAAGAAAAAAGGGACGGAGTTCTCCGAACTTGGAAAAGAAAAAGCCAAAGAGAAGGCTGGTGCGTATGTCCAAAGAAAGCACCAATGCTCGAGCACCACCATTGGGTTCTCTCTATCAGCTGAGGGATGAACTCGAAGAAGAACAAGAGGAAGGAGCATTCAATCTGGTGGCCCGAGTGTCAACACGACTCGAAGGGAAAGGGCCTCCGAATGAGAGGGAGACGATGCCGATCTTCATCGAGCTAGGGATATCGAGGACGATGCCGAGACTGAAGCTTCCTGGGACGTGAGCAGTGCGTCGAAAGAATCTATCGATGCGATAAAGATCACCAAATCACCTTAGTTTACTAAGTCCATGTACAATGAGGCTTAGACGATGAAAGGACGTCCCAATGATAGAGTCCTCGGAGCGATCGATCCCTTCCGCGGCTTCTTTGATGGAGTGGACTCTACGGCCATGGAGGGTGTCACCGGGTTGGGCGATTTAGAGATACTAAGGAAGAGCCCATCTTCGGGAGCAAGCGGACCTTCCTCGAGTCCCAAACTGGTCAATCGATTCCCTGCACCGAGTGTGGATACTGGTTGGAAATGATTCATCACTTTCTCCTTTCCGGAGGACTCCCAAGTCCTCTACGCAGCCGTAGGGGTGGATAGTTATCTTTGGTGTCTGGTGACCGAGGATGATTAGGCCAAGGTGAATGAGGTGGATGCACCATGTCTGTTCAACGAAACGCAACAAGCGTTAAACTTGCAACTTTAGATATTCCTCAATGATTTTCAATTTGTACTTAGGCTATTTTGCAGATAACTCTAACATTTTCGCTTTGTTTTTGTAGCCCTCGGTGCTTCATCTTGAGACTTTCCTCCGATATCGGGATGAGCTAAAACAGCTTGAGGTCGAGGTCCGAGGGCTCACTGAGAAGAGAGATTCCTACAAACTTCTTAGTGAGCAGTGTGAAGAGGAGGCTAAGAGTCTCCGAGCTGAGCACGTTATTGCTCGGAAGGAGAATGCCGATATGGCCAAGCAAGTAAAGATATTTGAGGTTAGATATGACGAGCTAAGCTCGGTAAAATACGACCATAATCCAAAGGTCCAACAGAAAATCGACCAAGTTGCCCAACTTCCAGTTGAAATGGATGTTGTCAAGGGCTAGACCGATGAATGGAGGGGCTGGATGGATCGTCTGACCTCGGAGAAGGAGGCTACTTGGGAGAAACTGACTCCGACTGAGGTCCATCTTTGTGCATCAAAGGAAAAGGCCGAGGCGCAGGCCAAAAGGGTCGAAGAGCTCCAGTCTCGGCTAAGTTTGGCTTCCTCCGCAAAGAAAATTATGGCCAAGGAGCTTGTAATTGCCAAGTCAGTAGGGGTGGTGGTTAAAGCCGACGCCGACGAGATAGTGGCCCAATATAATGCCGATGCGGAGGCATCCCAGGGCCGCTTAAAAGATATCGTTGAATATGAGAAGCGACAGTCACGAAGAGAGGCCCTTGAAGAGATCCATGCTCGGGGTTTCGATGTATTGGCCGAGATCGAAACCGCTAAGGGGCTCGAGACCGAGGCCAAGAAGTTGGCCTGCCCCAAAGAAGAAGAAGAATACTCCGAGGGTTCCGATATAACTGGGGGTGAAGAAGACCAGGGTGTTTAGATGCCTTTGTAATTGTTTTTTGCTTTTTGTTTTTTGTACTCGTGTACTTTTAAATATTTGTTAGGGCCATTTGACCTTTGTAAAGAATGTATATAATTTATGAGGCTTGTTTTTCCCTTCAGTAGTTTATATATTCTATTTTCCTTTGCTTTATATTTATGTCTACAAAGGTCTAAATACCTTAGCATAAAATATTTAGGTCATGTCCGGAGGTTCGAACATGCCTTGCATTGGAAATTATTCTATTCAAGGCATCGTGGGGGTTTGACATGATCAAGAACTTTTTTCCCTAAAGTACTTATGACTTTTTAGAATGTAGTTTGCCGAGGGTAGGCTTTAGAGCCGGTTATGAAATTTTTGAAGACGATTTTTTTGTTAAGGGTCTAGGACGTCTTCGAGCCATTTTTGTATGGATGTAGCCTTTTTAGTTCGGGTGTCGCCTAATAGGTCTTGCGCCCTCAGGCTTCGATAGCCTGAGCCATCCGAGTTTATTTTTGAACGGCAATCCACGATTGGGGTGATTGTTTGAACCCGGATAAGGCGAGCCTTGGGCTCGATTCCTTTAGGGGATCGTATGTAGGAAATTTCTTCACGTAGAGAAATTTTGTAAGGGACAAGATATTTATCCGCAAGGTAGAGACTTTATTCTTATGCGTAATAGTTACACATGTGTACAAACTTTGTGTTAGGGCTTGAGCAGTCTATGCGGGTACCGTTCATTTGACCATTTAACCCTTACAGTAAATCCTATCGATCGGGTCGAGACCATCGAATCATAAAGTTTCCTTCCTTGCTAAAATTGTTATCCAAGGGTGATTCCCCCCCAGTGTTCGGGGCCGATAGAAGAGAGGCCCCAAATACTATTGTGGTCTTCGATACCGATTCGTAACCGGCCTTCAATTTTATGCTAGCATGATTTACTTGTTACCTCGTTAAAAATCTTCCCAGAAAACCCATTTGGGAAAACATCTTGCCGGTTCAAGGGAAAAGAGTGCAACGCGTGCCTTTGGGTCTAAAGGTTGTATCGTTCCTTGATGATTCCCTGCAAGTGTTAGTTCGGAATGTAAATAAATAAAAGGAAATGAATGGGATCGTACCTTAGCAATAGTATTACTTCAAGTGATCTATGTTCCAGTTGTTCGGTAGTTGCTCACCGTTCAACATTCCGAGGTTGTACGATCCTTTACCAGTTATCTCGATAATTTGATAAGGGCCTTCCCAGTTCGGCCCGAACTTTCCTTCATTCGGGTTTCAGATGTTTAGTGTAACCTTCCTTAATACCAAGTCCCAGACATTGAAGTATCGAAGGTTGGTCTTTCGATTGTAATATCTCTCGATCCGCTGCTTTTGGGCGGCCAACCGGACAAGGGTTGCTTCACGCCTTTCATCCAATAAATCTAGGCTCATGTTCATAGCCTCGCCGTTCGATTCCTCGGTTGCATATCGGAACCTGAGACTTGGCTCTCCGACATTAGCCGGTGTTGGAGCTTCGGCACCGTAGACTAGTGAGAAAGGGGTGGCCTCGGTACTGGACTTCGAGGTCGTTCGATATGCCCATAAGACTTTGGGTAGTATTTCTTTCCATTTCCCCTTGGCGTCAACTACCCTCTTTTTGAGGTTTTGGAGTATGGTTTTATTGGTCAATTCTGCATGTTCGTTCCCACTAGGGTGGTAGGGTGTTTTTAACTTTGATCCGTTTGATCTCATGATCTTCGAGAAACTTACTTATTTTGCCACTAATGAATTGTTTCCCGTTGTCGCACACGATCTTGTCTGGCATTCCTAAGCGGCATATGATATGGTCCCAAATGAAATAGATTACTTCTTTCTCCCTTACCTTTTTGTATGCCTGGACTTCCATATACTTAGAAAATAGTCAGTCATAAACAATATAATTTGAGCCTTACCGGGTGCCCATTGAAGGGGGCCAACAATATATATTCCCCACTTCATAAACGGCCATGGTGACAAAACCGAAAGCAGCAGCTCTCCGGGCTGATGAATTATCAGAGCGTATCTTTGAGATTCATCACATTTTCGTACAAACTCCTTTACATCCTTTTCCATAACAATCCAGTAATAGCTGGCTCTGATAACTTTTCGAACTAATTATTCAGCGCCTGAATGATTTCCACAGGTGCCTTCGGGCATTTCCCTCAAAACGTACTCGGTGTCTCCTGGTCCTAGGCATATCTCGAGTAGGCCATCGAATGGACTTCTGAATAGTGTTGTGTATTCGGATAGGCTAAATCAGGCTACCTTTGTATGTAGGGCCCTCGATTCCTTTGGATCCAACGACAGTTTTCTGGTTTTCAGGTATTCTATATATTTATTTCTCCAGTCCTAAGTTAGGCTCATTGAGTTAATCTCAGCATGAACTTCTTCCACTACTGCCATTAGTGGAAGAAGGTCTTCGATATTCAATATTGTGCCCACTGATTATTACGGCCTATTTGGCCAACCAGCCTGAGAGCTCGGGCTTATACATAGCATTCCTCAATGGGTAAGTAGTCACGACACATATGGGGTGACACTGGAAATATGGTTTTAGCTTTCTGGAGGCGCTTAGCAAAGAGAGCTCCAATGTTTCTAGGTGAGGAAACCTAGTTTCGGCCTCACCTAGGGTCCTCCTAACATAGTAAATTGGAAATTGTGTACCTTGCTCTTTCCGGACCAGGACTCCACTTACCGCGATTTTCGATACGGCCAAGTACAAGTATAATTGTTTGTCTATCCTTGGCGTATGGAGCAGCGCTATGCTCGATAGATATCGCTTGAGTTCCTCCCAAGCCGATTGGCACTCCGGGGTCTATGAGAAGTTATTCTTCTTCTTCAATAGTGTGAAGAAACAGTGGCTCTTATCGGAGGACCTCGAGATGAATCGCTCAAGGGCAACTATGCATCAGGTTAATCTTTGCACGACCTTTACGTTGTCCACAACCGTGATATCTTCGATGGATTTGATCTTGTCGGGTTGATCTCGATTCCCCGATTGGATACCATGTATTTGAGGAATTTACCTAACCCAACTCCAAATGCACATTTCTGCGGGTTCAACTTCATATTGTCTTTCTTTAATATGCTGAAGATTCCCTGCAAATGTTTTAAATGGTCTTCTGCTCGTAGGGACTTAACAACATGTTATCAATATAAACCTCCATTGATTTCATTATTTGTTCCTCGAACATCCGATTTATTAGGCGTTGGTAAGTGGCACCGGTATTCTTTAACCCGAAGTAGTAGGTGCCATATTTAGTGATGAAAGAGGTTTTTTCCTGCTCACCTGGGTTCATCCGTATTTAGTTGTACCCAGAATAGGCATCAAGAAAACCGAGGATCTCGTAACCGGCTGTGGCATCGATCATGCAATCGATGATGGGCAAAGGGAAAGAGTCCTTGGGACATGCCTTATTCACATCCTTATAGTCTACACACATTATTAATTTATTCCCTTTTTTAGGGACTACCACTACGTTCCCTAACCAATCCGGGTATTTAACCTCCCGAATGGAACCTATTTTAAGGACTTTAGATACCTCGTCCTTGATGAAAGCATGTTTGATCTCGGATTGGGGTCTCCTTTTCTGCTTCACCGGATGGGATTTCGGGTCCATGTTTAGTTTATGAGTGGTTATCTCCAGCGGGATCCATGCCATATCAAGGTGGGACCAAGCGAAACAATCTATGTCAGCTATAAGAAACTGAATGAGTTTTTTTCTGAGTTCGGGATTTAGCCTCGTGCCCAGGTATACCTTTTGATCGTGTAGGTGCTCGACTAATATGACTTATTCAAGCTCCTCGACCATCGATTTAGTGGCGTCGGAATCATCTGGGGCTATAAAAGAGTTGGGTACCCCGTAATCATAATCATCGTCTTTATTAGTCCCCTGTTTCTCCGGTTGGGTCGGAACTGGTATCGGTAACTACTATTTAGTTTCTGGCTTTGTGATCGAACTTGTCACTTTTATCATTGCAAGTGTGGATATCGGAATCGCCTTTTCGACCACAAACATCTCCCTTGAGGCTGGTTGGTCTCAGTAGATTATTTAAATTCCGCCTAGTGTTGGGAATTTTAACACTTGGTGCAGAGTTGAGGGTACTTCCCTCATGTTGTGGATCCATGGCCTTCCGAACAAAGCGTTGTACCTCATGTCTTCTTCGATTACATAAAACTTAGCTTCTTGGATGATACTGGCAGTGTTCACCGGTAATGTTATCTCACCCTTAGTGGTTTCATATGCCATGTTGAATTCGTTTAGAACTCGGACTGCATGCATGATTTGATCTTGCAGACCAAGCTACTCCACGACCCTCGATCGGATGTTGTTTACTGAGCTACCTAGATCAATTAACACACGTTTAACTTAAATTTTATCTACAAGTACAGATATTACCAGTGCATCACTATGGGGCTGCACAATCCCTTCCGCGTCCTCGCGTTGAAGGACAAGGTTCCGTCCAGTATGTAATCTTGAGTTCGTTTCTCCCTCGTGATGGACACTTTGGTGCGTTTCAACATCCGCCCCTGAGGGACATCGACCCCAACAATGATAATGTTAATGATGTGTTTAGGTTCTTCTTGTTTGGTCTGTTTGTTAGAATCCCTATTCTTGAAATGATTCTTAGCTGTGTCGCTCAGGAATTCTCGAAGATGCCCTCTATTGAATAATCGGGCTACTTCCTCTCTCAACTGTCGGCAATCCTCCGTTCTATGGCCGTGAATGTTGTGGTATTTACATATCTGGTTAGGATTCCGATGGGCTGGATCGGATTGTAGAGATCGAGGACATTTGGTCTCTTTGATGTGTCTGATAGCTGATATAATGGAGGCAACATCAATATTAAAGTTGTATTCCGTTAACCTCGACGCTTCTTTAGGCCCAATGGGCCTATCGAAGCTATTTTTGCTCATGAGTCCCCGGTTGCTCTATCCTCGGTCACTTCTCCTTTCGTTTCTTATAGAGTTTCGCCCAGACCCACTTATTCTTCAGTCTCCATTATACCCTCTGGTACCGATCCCTGTTTGGTCTCGGTATCGATCAATGTCTCTCTTGACTCTGTCGATATTTCTGATGGGATAAACAGAACCCGAAGGGACCCCGAGTTGATCATCTTCCAATCTGATCTTCTATTGATACCATTTATGCACTTCGGCCCAAGTAACGACCGGATATTCTATCAGGTTTTATTTTAACTTTTGTGAAGCCACCGAGCTTCGAGCATTGAGCCCTTGGGTGAAAGCCTGAACAACCCAATCATCAGCGACTGGTGGCAGGTCCATTCGATTCATTTGAAAATGGAACACGAACTCTCTGAGCGTCTCATTATCCTTCTGTTTTACTTTGAAAAGGTCTGATTTTCTGGTCTCGACCTTGATGGCCCCGGCGTGCGCTTTCACGAAAGAATCTGCAAGCACATCAAATGAATCAATAGAATTAGGAGTTAAGTTGTGATACAATATCATAACCCCTTTTGACAGTGTCTCCCAGAACTTTTTTAACAGAACAGACTTGATTTCTTCATCCTCCAACTCCTTCCCTTTGATGGCACATGTGTAAGAGGTTACATGCTCATTTGGGTTGGTTGTTCCGTTATAGTTAGCAATCTCGGGCATGCAGAATGTCTTAGGGATTGGATTCGGAGCCGCGATTTTTGTCATTAGTTTCAATTTTCTTCTCCCCCGATTCTATCCCTTTTGTCAGCTCTTCGAGCATCTTTATGATCTCGGGGTTAGCACCCGGTTCATGTTCATTTGTCCTTTCTGCGACTGGTTCATTCCTGCGGGTGACTTCCTGGGGTGGACCGGGTTCAACCCTGCTCGGTGCATGGCTCTGGTTCTGTAACTTAGCTATCACTGCCTGTTGAGCCTACAGCATTTCGAAGATCACCCGTAAACGGATCCCGTATCCTATAATGTTTTGTGTTTCGATTTGCCGATCGGGCTCCACCGCAGACGCTATTTTCGTGGTCGGTAGGCAAATTTGAGTCGATAGCCACATGTGAATTAGTGTCAATCGGGTCCGCTGCCAGAATATTGATGGGATCAATGGGCGGCACCGCGTCACCGGGTGCTATGTTGTTATTTTCATCTTGATGGCCGGACTCGTTGTCCACATGTAGGGGTGCTGCTGATTGAGAGTTTGACATTTTGTGTTTTAACCTGAAATTAAAGACACTTCAAAGAACAAGCGTAAAGTAGTGTTTGTTATGGAGATTTGTATCAAATAACCCCTATTATCCTTAGACCCACGGTGGGCGCCAAATTGTTTACCCTCAAAATCGGATAACAATTGAATTTGTAAGTGATTTTAAGGATACGTGATCTAACTTGATACAAAATGATAAATCAGTTTGCAATTGAAATAAGTAATAGAAAAGTGAATGCAAACCACACGAATTGCATGTTCTTAGCCCCGGAAGATTAGCCACCCTTGAGCCAAAAGTGCCTTGATTGATATTAGAGTAGAACAACAAGAGAATAATAAGAACTTAAAGAGAATAACAATATATTGCTTTGGGATGCTTGTTACAACGTGTTCCATGAATAATTACACCCCCCTTTATATAGTAGAGGAATCCTACTGTAGTTACAATTCTATAAAAGGTAAAAGATCTCTTGATTCACTAGTTGCCGGTTCCTTACTGATACGTGTCGAGATTTTCGCCGCAATATCCGACAGATCGCGGATATTTCGGTCTTCTGTTAGTTAACTCGACAATGTTTCTCTGAGCTCGTTCGAGGCTAAGGTCGACACCGGACTCACTGTTTCTCGAAGTCAGGCGTTCCGACCTCGAATTCTAGCTCGGTGGGACTCGAGGTCGATCTTCAGTCCATGGCTTCCACGTTCTACGCCTAATCTATCAAGTTGTAGGCGAGCTCCATTTCGACCGTATATAATATCATATGAAGATCAGTTATTTTTACTTGTAAAAAAATATGATAGTGCAAATATTTATTAGTAAAGACAGCATGTTCATTTAAATGATGCATTAAAATTTGTGAATACTTGCATTTAAATAATCACACAATAGTACACCATTAAAAAGTTTACAACACAGGAATATAAAGTTCATACAAATAACCACACTAATAATGCGACTAGGTACTGCCCCCACGAGAGGAACTAGCACTACGAGAAAAACTGTTATCACGAGAGGAACGACCATCTCGATCCCGTAGTGAATACTTATGCCTATCGTACTCTTTTTTCTCACACAATTCATATTGTTGATTGTATGTACCTTTTTCAACATTCTATCTAGTTGTGATTTTGACTTTTTCTTTGCAAGTTTGATGCTAGTTTTTGTTTTTTGGTTGGCAACCATACCAAATGGCTCTGGTGGCCAATAAATCTCATCAACAACAACAACGGTGTTGAACAGCCCACTATACGTTCTTGCATAGTTTGTAACGTTGTATTCTTTACTGATATATTGCAGTTAAATAGCACGAGCTAGTCAGTTTTCGGATTGGTCATTTAAAAATAGTCGGCGTTTGCCAAGTCATTGAAAAATAATCACTATTTTGCTGCAACAGAGACCGGTCCAACATAATATACTGGAGTTCGGTGCACCTGTGTATGAACTTCCAGCATATTATACCGGACCGGTATACTTTGCTCGCTCCAGTATAATATACTAGAGTTTCAGTAGATTATGCTGGAGTATTTTCCGGATCTTGAACAGTATTTTCGTTTAAATTTATCTTTACATGAAAAGTGGCTAAATTTCGATGACTTTTGAAACTGTAACTATTTTTGAATGACCACTTATAAATTTGGCTATTTTTGAATTTCTCCTGGTATTGCATGGACCGTATACCAACATGCTCGAAACATTTCATGGCATACGAACATGATATGTGGTATAATTCGTGATTCTTTCTTAAATTTTGTGAATGTTATTTCCACGAACTTGATGTATACTAGTTCGGAGTTCAAAAACACGACGATCGTTATTGTAATTCACGATTTGATGCTACTTTGATCTTAATTTATACTTTTCAAAATATGCTTTTAAAATTGTCATCAGTATTGGTTCCTTTCTCAAAAAGCTAATGCAATCCGTACTCTATCCACGAACCGTGATACAATTTGCTTAAGTAACATTCTTACTATTGTAGTAACTAGCAGCTATCGAGCAGACTTCAACAATCCATTAAATTAAAGGACTTAAACATATTTATTGTAAGGATCCCCCTCTTTTCCCGCTATCCTTAGATAAAGTTCATTTCTCCAAGGGTAAAATTGACAACCATTGATATGCTTCCTCGCTCGTTTCTTTAATCAATTTCATCCGTTGCAAAAATTCTTTTCTTGATGATTTGTTGCAGCTTGCCACATAGATTGTGAAGTCGTTTGTTGGGATGAGCTCTTTAAAAATTGCTCTTTTAATATCTAACACAATAGTAGTGGTTGCGGTGGGGCACCTTCCATGTAACGATCCGATTGGTCGTTTTGAGCTCTAGTTTATCGTTCAGCAGTTTGAGACCTTGAGTAGCTTCAATTTATGAACTACGACTTACATGTGTAGTCAGGTTTGATTTTTGATAAGTTCGGAGTTGATTTGAAAGAATAATTCTCTGTTTGGAAACTTTAAGTTAGAAAGTTAACCAATGTTTGACTTTTGAGAAAATAACCTCGAAATTGGGATTTGAAAGTTTCTATAGGTTCGTAGGTGATTTTAGACTTGGGCATACGTCCGGGTTGAGTATCGGATGATCCGGGAGCGATTCAACGCTTATTATCGAAAGTTGCATTTTGAAGGTTTTAAAATTTGCTAAGTTTGACTTGGAGTGGAATTCGGTGTTATCGGACTCTAGGTGGTGTTACGGGACATTGGATAGGTTCATTTTATTGATTGGAACTTGTGTGTAAAATTTGACCGTGATCCGGAATAGCTAAGTGTGATTCAGACGCGTACGTTGAAGTTTGAAGGTGAAAGTTAAAATAAGGATTTTGTTCGACGATTCGTGGTTTCGATATTATTCGTGGCATTTCGAGCGTTTGGATATGTTTGGAGAAGAAATTGAGACTGGTTGGTATGATTGGACGGGGTCCCGGAGTCCTCGGGTGTGTTTCAAGATAGTTTTGAATCATTTCTCCTTGATTTACAACTACCGATTTCTGGTGTTCTTTGTATGTATCGCGATCGTGAATGGTGAGTCGCGATCGCAAATGGTAAGTCGCGATTGCAAAGAGTGACTTGGAGCTGAGGATACTGTTCTTCGCGATCACGGATGGGACTCCGAGTTCGCGTAGGTATGCTGGTGGCTTGGGGAAGGAAGAATCACGTTCGCGTTCTGGGGTATGTGTTCGCGTGGCAGCCTAGGCTGGTGGTTCGCGTTCGCAAGTCTTGGTCCGTGTTTGCATTGGGTTAAACATTGGCTATTGAAAGTTGGTCTTTGCGAACGCGAAGTAGTCCCGCATTCGCGGTGCAGCGGCTGGTTATATTTCGTGATCACAGGCTTTCAAATGCGACCGCGCAGGCTATCCTGGATGACAAAGGTGTTTTTACTTTGCGATCGCGAGGCTTTTGACCGCCATTGCGATGGGTAATGTCTGGGCAGTGTATAAGTTATCAAATCGAGAATTTGCTCATTTTCATCTCATTTCTCACATTAGAGCCGATTTTGGGGTTTTTGGAGAGACATTTTTATCATCTATTGTAAGGTAAGTGATTCCTACTCATTGTGAGTTAAATACATGGATTATATATGGATTTGAACATGAAAATTTGCATAAATTGTGGGATTTTGGAAGAAAACTTAGAAATGGTATTTTTGAGTTTTGACCACAAAAATGGGCATGGAATTGGAAATAAATTATATATTTGAGTTGGTGGCGCTATGGATAATGTTTATTTTTAAATATTTTCGGAATTCGGACACGTGGGCATGAGGGTTGACTTTTGTTGACTTTTCGTGTGAAGTTAGGAATTGTTTGTAATTGTTAACTTACAAGTTTTTGAGTATATTTTCATAGATTTGCCCGTTATTTGACTAGTTTCTTAGTGTTTGGCATTGGTTGGAGGTGTTAGACAAGCGTTGGAACCGGTTTTCGAATTTCGGAGTGAGATAAGCCTCATATCTAATCTTGTGAGGGGGATTTACACCATAGGTGTTATATATATTATGTGCTACGTGTTATGGGGGATACGCACGTATGGGGTGACGAGTGTCCGTGCATATGCTAGATGCTTGATCATGTCCGGGTAGACTTAGGCTCATACCATGTCTTAACTGTATTACTTGAGTTATCCTTGACTGTTTAAATGCCTTAATTTACATGTTAGATTGTTACTAAGCTTGCATAAAGTACCGGACTTTCCATTCTAGATACTTGACGAGCTACTTGATTAGTCGTGGAAATTATACTCCTTTTTACGGATTTTTTTTCGCGTTGTGCGCATTCGTCTGAAAGTTTTCTTAAATTTCATAACTCACACATATATTCATGAGTGGTGTCAATGACCCTTCAAAGTTTCATATTCTTATGGGATCGGGTTGGACGCCCAACAATACTCTTATTGGATCGGGTTATTCGCCTCAGCAATATCATATAATATATTCTTATAGGATCGAGATGTTCACCTCGATAATATTATGAGATGCATCTACGGATCATGTCATATGTCATGACATGGTATTATACCTCTAGTCTTATGGGATCGCGCCACTCACCTCGACAGAATTGTGCGTAATATTCGTTAAGGAGTCAACGTATCTATGAATCTATCTGAATTGAGACATGATACTTTGGTGGTTATTGATCGGGCATACATTCCATTCGCGGTAGTATTCAGTATTAGAGAATTTTGTGTTTACTCTTTTATTGAGGATCATGTTATGCACATATATCTGTCTTTATTGTTTTACTTGCGATGCTCCATACCTATCTACATTTATTGTACTTGATTTATTGGACCACTAGTAAGTGTCTATGTCGATCCCTCGTCACTACTTCTTCAAGATTAGGCTAGATACTTATTGGGTACGTGTTAATTTATGTACACATACTATACTTCTGTACTAATCGTGCAGGTACTGAGACATGTGCATTTTTAGTGATCATCTGGGCCCGTAGGCATAGTTGCTGAGGAGACCTTGTGATGAGCTGCTCTCTATGTTATGATCTGCAGCCCACAGAGTCCCTGCCATATTCATTTATTGCATTCTATCTATTTTCTATTCTAAATAGTTCTTGTAGTGGTATTTTAAATTCTAGTAGATGCTCATGCACTTATGACACCGGGTTTTGGGGATTCAGATTGTAACACCCCGAAAACATTTCGAAGTACTTAAGCGCTAGTAAGAAAGTTGATGTACCTAATTATATTATTTTATGTACAGATATGGATTATTATATGAATGATATCAATTAATCATGATAATATATGTATGAGATGCATTAATAATTGATTATAGTTTAAGAAGAGCCCCTAGGCTAAGTCAAGTTAAAAATTTTATGATGGGCTAAAGTTTCAAGTGAGTTCGCACAAGACCTAATTTCAAATGAGCATAACTCTCATGATATAAAGATTTATATGGTGTATTACCTATCCAAAGAAAGGTCTATATGTCTCTCTTCTAACTCTTCAAACCGTTTGTCATTTGTACATTCCTACAAGAAGTAATGACAAAATTACCAAAGGCTAGCAGAATATGATTCCGCGACTAATTCTGCGATCGCAGAACCATTATGCGATCGCAAAAGTGGTTATGCGACCACAAAATGGTCGTAGATCTAGCCAGCACTGCCCAGTTCTGGGCACCAATTTTGCGGTCCATTGTGCAACCTGCATACCAATTGTGCGGTCCATTGTGCGACCGCATACCTGATTTCGGAGGGTTCATTTTCCTATTTTCATAACTCGACCCCATTTTGATAAATAGGCTTTGGGGCTTATTTTGGTGTATTTTTCTGAGGATTTTAGAGAGAGGTAAGAGTATTTTAGAAAGAGAAGGAGGGAACCTAACATTTTAATCATCCATTCTTGTACCATTCTTCAAGAATCAAGGAACCTAATCACAACATCTTTATCTAAGAGGTAAGATTCAAACCCCTAGTCCTCAGCTTCGAGTTTGGGTAAAAGATTAGTGATTGTGAGTATAATTCTTGGGTGTAAGAGTATTATGTATATGTGCTTGTACCAATAAGGTTTGTGGGAAGATAGTTGAGGTCAAATAAGTAAAGATTGGGGTGTGGAATGAAGGAAATCTTGTAGAAGAACCTTGTAGCCAAATTTGCACACCTAGTGTTTGATAAAATGCTCAAATGAGCTGAAACCATGAATATCTTTCTAGTTATGGTTCAATTTTGTTATGTCTCAAAACAGATTGGGATTGCTAGAGTTTCTGGAACATTGTAGTAATTTAAGGCACGATCAAAGCGAGGTATGTTGGCTAAACCACTCTCTTAGAACTGAATTCAATGATGTTTTCATAAGTATCAAGTATGGTAGTCTCAATTTTATTATTCTATGTTATGAGTTGTTCCCAATAAATTCAATTGTCCTGAATAAGCAAAGTGTCGAGAATTAAGTATTCAAAACATGTTCTGAATGTTCCTATCACATTATGTTATCTTTTGGGAATGTGATCAAGAATGATATGTGTTAAAATACTATGTCTTTGAGTTGTATTTCAAATGAAGGTTATGATGCCAAATTGGGTGAGAAAACTCAATATCCTTAAGACTCTTAATTGATCATATGTGTACCTAAAGTCTTGATTTGAAATGTCTTATTATGGATAATCTATAAAGATAGATGCAAGTGAATAAGTGAATTGGGGATATAAAGTGTGGCCAACGTACCAAGAGTGAAAGTTATACTTGTGGCCAATGGTGTCAATGAAATGAAATGATGTGAGAAAGGTTATGAAATGAGTCTTGATTCAACTATTCCGAATTGACTTCGCAAATAGAATTGCCTAAAAGCTTATGAACTCAAATCATTCCCATATGTGGCTGTATTAAAAAAATGCTATGCTTTGTGAGTAATTTCAATGTATTTTGCGCTCTTACATATTTATGAGTGAAAATTATGCATTGCCCTTTTTGGGGGAAAGTATTTCAAGAATAAATAGTATGTTACTTGTTGATTATTTTAACTTGTGCATCAATTGCCAATTATTTTACTCCATTTCTCGGAAAGAAATCTATTTTGCTTATATTGTTCATTTCTAATGAACTTAAAGTTTTGATTTTCGGAATAGTATATATGTTGATATTTATGATGATAATACATGAGAGGAAAGAAATAAAAGTGTAGAATATCAAATACAACCACCGTGCCTAGAATAAAGAATCTTGTGAATAGATAAAAGAGCCAAGGAAATATTATTGTTCTTATTGGTTGAAAATACTAGTGGAGATTAATACAATTGGAAAGATGACGAGGTAAATACATTTGTACCTATGTTATTTTTCTGAATTATTCCCCTTATTTGGGATGAGATTGATGTGATAACATTATTCCCTTTATTTTGGATGATATTGATGTGATAAAATTATTCTCCTTAATTGGGATGAGATTTACTGATAGAAAATGATGATGTCGATCCACATGACATTGTGGTGAGACGGCCTAGCCGATCGGGTCGTGATCGGACACCATGCCGCCCACATGGTATTGATTGTGCTGGAAATTATAATTTTGGTTGATGTATTCAAATAAGACAGCCTAGCCGATCGGGTCGCGATCGGACTCTGTGCTAGATTCACGGTGGTATATTTGCACAGAGATTGTGATTGTGGTTGATGTCTTCAAATAAGATGGCCTAGCCGGACGGGTCATGATCGGACTCCGTGCTAAAAGTACGGTGGTATTGGTGTTGAGAGTGATTGTGGTTGATGTCTCTAATGAGATGAACTAGTCGATCGGGTCGTGATCGGACTCCGTGCTAAAAGTATGGTAGTATTGGTATTGTGAACATTGGTTTTTTGCATATTAGTATTGTGAACATCCATATATCGGTGCTAAAGATTTCTCAACCAAAAATAATATTATCATCATATTTTGATTATCACTTCACAGTGTTATCTTCATATTTTTGAAATTATTATGTTTTAACCTAGCATTCGAATATCGTTGATTGTTGATTGTTGTTTCTATGGATTTCCCTTTCTTACATTGGTATTCTATTTTGAAAGATGACTGTTATCTTTGCATACTAGTACTATTCCATATATACTAACGTCCCTTTTACCGGGGACGCTGCATCTTCAATGGATGCAGGTGGTTCATCAGCGATGCAACTTTGGTCATCATTAGCGATTACTCCCTCTTCAGTCGGTTTTGGTGAGCCATACTCTATTCTGGGCCCGATGCCACTTGATGTTACACTTTGTGTCTTGAGGTATAGCTGGGGCCTTGTTGCCGGCACGTCCATACTATTTTTTTGTCATATTTAGAGGCTCCATAGACAGGTTGTGGGTAGTGTATGATGTTGGAAATTGAACTAGAATTATTGCTATTTAGCAAACATGTTTTTCATTATATCAATAAACTTGTAATACTTTGGAAATTATGAACGAAATTTCTAATGGAATGAAATGGAAGTTGTTAATAAAATATTTTTAGTGTTTGATTAATGGAGTACATCTCCTTTTTATTCATGGATGAGTTTGGGTAGAAGGAAACCTAATAGGCTTGCTCGGCCAGGTTCACTCGGTTGAGTGCCGGTCGCGCTCCCCGAGTTTGGGGCTTGACAAACTGGTATCAGAGCCTAAGGTTTTAAAGTGTCCTAGGATGTCTCGGAGCCGTGTCTAGTTTAGTACTTCTTATCGGTGTATTGTCGAGCATATCTATAACGAGGAGGCTACATGGACATATAGAAATTTCACACTTCTTTGATACTCCAGATCGTGCGATAGAGCTAAAGATAGGAAGCTAAATTTCTCGCCATGTCGCATTTTCCATATGAGTAACCCACGGGTTTGAGGCATTGAGGAGGGAATGAAAGAACCAATTGCTAGAAAAAGTGTTTAATGTCACCACGCCACCAGATTATGTGGTGAGAGCACCTAAGAAATGAAAGAGGATTATTGGCATCAATAAGCCGGAATGTTTGATATGAAAGAAGAGCCACTCTGGTTTATGTTGGATGATTATTGAAATATGTTATGGTTGTGGAAAAACGGGGTACAAGAAGAAAAAATACCCTTAGGTTGGATACACCCATCCTGGTCTGCCCGATATGCGGGCGAAAACAATTTGCATCAATGTTGTGAGTATGCTCAGAAGCGTGTTAAGGGCGGTAGATTTGGGAAATTCCAAAAGTCCATACAACGAGCTATTGCAGAGATTGTTACTCCCGTTATGAAGGCTTGGAGGAAGACTAAGGGGAATGCTTATGATGAATGCAAAAAGGGTAAATATCAGGTAAGTGGGACGAATCAGTTTAACGGACCCTACCTCGTTTTGTGAAGTGTATGAGATGCCATTCGAGGGTATGTCACTATTGTACTAATGTATGGTTTGGATGTGGAGTAGAGGGGCATCAATTAAGGTACTGCCTTGTCAATATAAAGTCATCAAGTAAGTCACTCCTTAGTACACCATTATGAACACCGCATTATTTTCCTTGTTGTAAATGTACATCCATATTGAAGAGGCCTATATAAATATGGTCTTATCCAAAACATTGAATCTCAAAACAATGCATGTATCTACTCTTTGAACGAGACACATTATTCGTGAATCCACTCTATCACAAATTCTCTTATTTACAACCTCTTATGGAATTGAGCTCTATAATCATATCCTTGAATCGAGTTATAACTCTAGGATTAATACTTCGCACTTGCTCTCCTAAATTCTTAACAAGGGACTATACCTGATGAATTTCTTATAGAACCTTTTGATTCAAATAGATAAAATCTGCTCACTTGTGCTTATGCATGCACATTCATAAAGTTTACCTATGTGGTATCAAATCTAATATAAAACAGCCTAGTGTTGAGATCCTTCTTGAGCCACTCTTTTTTTTTTCTCTCCGGTATATGTGGCTCCTATGGTTTGAACAATCACTTTGTTCCTTTGTGTACATTATCATTAATCTTTTTTACCGTCTAGTAACATGAGAGCATACTGATTTGAAAGACAAGTTTGCCGTATCTGTAATCCTCTCATATTGGATCAACTATTGACAAGGGTTAAGCTACCAGAATGATAATAATCTCACAAGTGTTCAACTTCTTTTTCATCCGCATGGGCTTGTGGCATATATTCCTTGTGCTAGTTACTGTTAAGAGCATAATGCAACTGCATGTGTTTTGAAACCCATGTCACATTCAGGATGGTAGAATATTTTCATTTCGAGTTAAACTGATTTTTCCTACACTCTAGGAGATGACTGGTGTCATGTACTTGGCTATTTCTCTTTGAGGCCTACTATTTTCAAACAAGGCACATATGGAATGAAACAATTGTTGTTGTCCTTTTCATGAATAATAGTCTTCCAAGAATAGCTGGAGCTAATGTCTTTATCCTTCTGATTATGCTTCCAATATGTCACATGTCAAAGAAGAGGAATCATCTCGTGATCAAATATATTGGATAGGAAATTTTATGGTCATATTCAATCTAGCACATCTTAGACTAATTGTTGGAGGTCGCCAAAGGTTTAGTTTGGGTGTTTGGCGTAGAGATTTAGAGTTGAAGAAAGAGAACGGGTTATTATCAATATTTTCTCCATGAGGATGCTATGTGAATTGTTAAGAAATGTAAAGTATGTGTAGTCACATTAGGCCTTATGAAATCTTAAAGGAAATAGGCCAAACTATGAGTATGATGCTTTCTTATTATTGTTCTCCGTGTACTCGGTGTTTCATGTGTCTATGTCTAAGAAGGTGAAGTTAATGGATAATTAGATTATGAGGAGAAACTATTTGCTATCCTTGTTAGATAAGTCCGAAAGTTAAGATTGCCTTCGTCAAGTGCTATGGCTAAGTCTGTAAGTCGAGGAGATCACCTCGTAGGCCGAAAGTATTGAGGAAAGGAAATATTCTCACTTGTTTGAAGATCCAAATGGTTGTGGTTAAAAAACGTACCTTATATGCATTATGGTTTAAATGTGTACATTTCATGTCAAGATACCAATTTTGTTAATGTAATGCCCTAATGTTGAGATCGGTGTTGTTGATATATATTGTGATGCATTGTTGAGTAATGGATATATTGTTACGATTGATTTCTGGGATTCTCTGACAGGTGGATAGTCCTAGTTACAGGGGAAACTCTGTCGAAATTTTTAAGAATTTATAAAGATAGCCAAATCTTAAGGTCCATATGTAAGTTGAAATTTTGAAAAGGATTTATAAGACCGATGTAGTCATAAGTGCCTATGTATAATGGTTGGAGGTCAAATGATTGTAACTCTATTCGTAGAAGGGACTTGTAAAACATTCGAGGATGAATGTTCATAAGTAGGGGAGAATGTAACACCCCGGGAAAATTTCGAAGTACTTAAGCGCTATTAAGAAAGTTGATGTGCCTAATTATATTATTTTATGTACAGACATGGATTATTATGTGAATGATATTAATTGATCATGATAATATATGTATGAGGTGCATTAATAATTGATTATGGTCTAAGAATAGCCCCTAGGCTAAGTCAAGTTGAAAATTTTATGATGGGCTAAAGTTTCAAGTGAGTTCGCACAAGACCTAATTTCAAATGAGCATAACTCTCCTGATATAAAGATTTATATGGTGTATTACCTATCCAAAGAAAGGTCTATGTATCTCGATTCTAAATATTTAAACTGTTTGTCATTTTTACATTCCTACAAGAAGTTATGACAAAATTACCAAAGGCTAGCAGAATATGATTCCGCGACTAATTCTGCGATCGCAGAAGTGGTTATGCGATCGCAAATGGTCGCAGACCTGGCCAGTGAAGCCCAGTTCAGGGCACCGAGTTTGCGGTTTATTGTGCGACCCTCATACCAATTGTGTTGTCCATTGTGCGACCTCATACCTGATTTCAGAGGGTCTGTTTTCCTATTTTCATAACCCGACCCTATTTTGATAAATAGGCGTTGGGGCTTATTTTGGGGTCTTTTTCTGAGGATTTTAAAGAGAGGGAAGAGCATTTTAGAGAGAGAAAAAGGAACCTAACATTCTAATCATCCAATCTTGCAACAATCTTCAAGAATCAAGGAATCTAATCATAATATTTTCATCTAAGAGGTAAGATTCAAACCTCTAGTCTTTAATTTCGAGTTTGGGGTAAACGATTGGTGATTGGGAGTATGATTCTTGGGTGTAAGAGTATTATGTATATATGCTTGTACCAATAAGGTTTGTGGGAATATTGTTGAGCTCAAATAAGTAAATATTAGGTTGTGGAATGAAGGAAATCTTGTAGAAGAACCTTGTAGCCAAATTTGCACACCTTATCTTTGATACAATACTCAAATGAGCTGAAACCATGAATATGCCAAATTTGCACACCTAGAATTTTCGGAACGTTGCAGTAATTTAAGAAAAGATCAAAGCGAGGTATGTTGGCTAAATTACTCTCTTAGAATTGAATTCAATGATGTTTTCATAAGTTTCAAGTATGGTTGTCTCAAGTTCATTATTCTATGTTATGAGTTGTTCCCAATAAATTTGTTTATCCTGAATAAGCAAAGTTTGAGAATTAAGTTTTCAAAACGTGTTCCGAATGTTCATATCACATTATGTTATCTTTTGGGAATGTGCTCAAGAATGATATGTGTTAAAATGCTATGTCTTTGAGTTGTGTTTCAAATGAAGGTTATGATGCCAAATTGTGTGAGAAAACGCAATATGCTTAAGACTCTTAATTGCTCATATGTGTACTTAAAGTCTTGATTGGAAATGTCTTATTGTGGATAATTTATAAAGATGGTTAGAAGTGAAATAAGTGAATTGGGGATATAAAGTGTGGCCAACGTGCCAAGAGTGAAAGTTATACTTGTGGTCAATGGTGCCAATGAAATGAAATGATGCGAGAAAGGTTATGAAAGGAGTCTTGATTCAACTATTCCGAATTGACTCGCAAATAGAATTGCCTAAAAGCTTATGAATTCAAGTCATGCCCATATGTGGCTGTATTAACAAATGCTATGCTTTGTGAGTATTTTCAATGTGTTTTGTGCTCTTACATATTCATGAGTGGAAATTATGCATTGCCCTTTTTGGAAAAAAGTATTTCAAGAATAAATGGTATGTTACTTGTTGATTATTTTAACTTGCGCATCAATTGCTAATTATTTTACTCCATTTCACGGAAAGAAATCTATTGTACTTATATTGTTCATTTCTCATGAAGTTAGAGTTGTGATTTTCGGAATAGTATATATATTGATATTTATGATGATGATACATGATAGGGAATAAATGAAAGTGTGAAATATCAAATACGGCCAACGTGCCTTGAATAAAGAATCTTATGAATGGCCAAAAGAGCGAAGGAAATATTGTTGTTATTACTGGTTGAAAATACTAGTGGAGATTCATACAATGTGAAAGATGATGAAGTAAATACATTTGTACCTATGTTATTTTTGTGAATGATTTCCCTTATTTGGGATGAGATTGATGTGATAAAATTATTCACTTTATTTTGGATGAGATTGATGTGATAAAATTATTCCCCTTAATTGGGATGAGGTTTATTGGTAGAAAATGATGATGTCGATCCACACGGCATTGTGGTGAGACGACCTAGCCGATCGGGTCATGATCGGATACCATGCCGCACACATGGTGTTGATTGTGCTGAAAAGTGTAACTGAAATTGTGAGTTTGGTTAATGTCTTCAAATAAGACAGCCTAACTGATCAGGTCATGATCGGACTCCATGCTAGATTCACGGTGGTATATTTTCATTGAGATTGTGATTGTGATTGTGGTTGATGTCTTCAAATATAATGGCCTAGCCGATCGGGTCATGATTTGACTCCATGCTAAAAGTACTGTGGTATTAGTATTAAGAGTGATTGTGGTTGATGTCTCTAATGAGATGACCTAGCCGATCGGGTCGTGATCGGACTCCGTGCTAAAAGTACGGTGGTATTGGTATTGTGAACATTGAGTTTTTAGATATTGTTATTGTGAACATTGATATATAGGTGCTAAAGATCTCCTAACCAAAAATATTATTATCATTATATTTTGATTATCACTTCATAATCTTATCTTCATATTTTGGAAATTATTTTGTTTTAACCTAGCATTTGAATATCATTGATTGTTAATTGTTGTTTCTATGGTTTTCCTTTTCTTACATTGGTATTCTATTTTGAAAGAGGACAACTATCTTTACATACTATTACTATTCCATATATACTAACATCCATTTTGTCGGGGGCGATGCATCTTCAATGGATGCATGTGGTTCATCAGCGGTGCAACTTTAGTCCTCATTAGCAGTTATTCCCTATTCAGCATGTTTTGGTGAGGCCTACTCTATTCTGGGCCCGATGTCACTTGATGTTACACTTTGTGTCTTGAGGTATAGCCGGGGCCTTGTTGCCGGCACTTCCATACTATTCTTCTGTCATATTTAGAGGTTCCATAGACAGGTTGTGTGTGTTGTATGATGTTGGGAATTGAACTAGAAATGTTGCTATTTGGCAAACATGTTTTTCATTATATCTTTAAACTTGTAATACTTTGAAAATTATGAACGAAGTTTCTAATGGAATGAAATGGAAGATGTTAATAAAATATTTGCAGTGTTTGATTAATGAAGTGCATCTCCTCTTTATTCATGGATGAGTTTGGATAGAAGAAAATCTAATAGACTTGCTCGGCAGGGTTTACTCGGTTGAGCGCCGATCGCGCTCCCTGAGTTTGGGCGTGACACAAATTTTGTTCATGGTTGTATTCTATTATGATAATCGAGTTTATATTTTGACCACGTTCAAATATTTAAAAGAATAACATCATTACTTTTCTATGAAAACGAACGATTTTAACTACTTATTTCATTATTTATTTAGAGATGCATTTTAGATTATCTATTAGGGTGTTGATTTTATCGTTGGCTTGTCTGACAATAGTGTTGGGCACCATCATGGCCTACAATGGGAGTTGGGTCGTGACATCTTTTTATCAGAGAACTAGGTTCACATAGGTCTCACGAGTCATGAGCAAGTCTAGTAGAGTCTTGCGGATTAGTACGGAGTTGTCTGTATTTATAATCGAGAGGCTATAGTGCAGTTAGGGGAACTTTTCGTTCTTGATTCCTTGTCGTGCAATTTGAATTTGTTGAAGATTATGTCTTCAGTTCCTTCCTACTTATTCGGACATGACGTTGATCACTTGATATCAGTTTGGCACCGACGAGTTATGGTGATGCTACAGATGTGGTGCAGGTTGTTCTTCCATTCGTGCATAGGCGGACTACTATCGTCTCCTTGTGGAGGGGCGTTCAGTCATTTCAGTCTAATAATGGTATTGCCCATGGGTTCATGGTTATACGCGGTGTATTATGATATTTACCTTGTCATTGTCGCACCGTGTTGGTGTGAATGATAGGGTATTTACGTATGTGTTGCGGTAGTGAATGCTTCAGGGGGAGGATTTTTTGGTTCGTAATTTGGAGATTCGGTATTTAATTCCAGTGCATGAGAGGCAATTGGACTATGGATGCTTAGTCTTGGTTGATGGAGTAGCGAGATTTGATATCCTATAACTAGGTGGAATTCTTGTTTATGTTGTGATGTCATCATCCTTGTTTAAACACATTAAGGCTAGTCAATATGACGGTCTCCATTTGTTTGCTTTTGGGGGATGGTGTTGCAAAGTGGTACCTAAAAAAGCGGTTATCGGAGATGACAGTTTGTTGCGACTTCAAAGTCAAATTGGTCTTTCAAGTATTGATGGTTTGAGGCACATGATTACAGTTTTGGGATGCAATATGGCCTCGAATTTTAAACATATTGTTGGACCTTCAATTGATGTTAGTAGAATGTAGGGATTCTTACGGCTGGTGGACAGATGTGGTCTCACGAGGATTAATAGATTTTTTAGCAGATATACCTATGACTCCTCGTTTGGGGATGCCGATATAAGGTCACACAGGTTGGCTGTCTCTTGTGAGAAGGCTAAGAGTGTATGATTTTTTATGAAGTTCCTATGAAAGGGCTTGCCTTCTATCCAACGAGAAGCATGTGCTACGATGTTGATCACTTGAAGAAGATGGTGCGACTATTAAGAGGTCAAACTTGCGTTTGTGGCTGATAATTTGGGATGTGTTATGAATAGTACAACAAGAGCTTGCGAGAAATTTGGCTGAGTAACAGTATGAGATCATAGTATCTAGGAAGAGAAGTCATTATAGGCCCTTAGATTTTGCGACTGTGGTTTAAAGCCAAGTGGGGGAGCCTACTGTCGATGATTGGGTCGCGTGGTTACGTGTGTTTATAGTTTCTGGTCATCATTACGTTGGTAGATTAGTTGTGACTGATGAAGATAACATTAGGGGTAACCCGAGCAAGGAATTGATGGATATGTGCTACATTTCACCTTATTGATATGTGAAGGTCGCAGAGTGACTCCAATATGATGTTTCTTTGAGAATGTGAGGGGCAAGGGAAGAGATTCATTCAGTTTCTTTTGTAGGAGTATGCGTTTGCTAACAGAGCACTAGTTGTTTGGTTTTATATTCGTGACCATCTTAGAGTGGGTGACTCTCAACAATGGTTATAATGGGTTCAAGATTCAAAGTGTGGTGCCTAAGGATTTTTGGGTCCGTTGCATGGCTAAGGATTGAGTATTGCAGTGGATTGTAAAGGGACTTGGAGTATTTCTACGTTATTCATCAAGTCTGCAGTGTAATGTTAGGGAGATAGATGAAACAACATCTGATTTGCAGAAGGTCTTCTCGGAATAGGTATAACAGTTGTATGTACTTTTGAGTGCATGAGCGGGTATAAAAGAGCTTATGGGTATTGAGACGACTTGGTCTTGTGATTTGGGGTCACTCGAGATTAGTGTCGATTGAGATCCATTATGTGATGGGAAAGAGATGTATTTTCTTGAGGGTACGTCAGAAGAAGTCTGAATAAGTTGGGCCAATTTAGTAGTGGCTTGGATCAACATGGTAAAGGAAATGATTAGTTCTTTTGATAAGTTAATGTTATACAGGTGTGGTGTCAAGAACATGACGGCTCAAAAGTCTGCGTGAATCGGTTGATTTAGAAGACTCAGTTTTGATGGCTCAGTTATGTGCAGATTGGTCCCGAAGAATTAATGACAATTTCGACCACAATTTGAGGTTTATGTCTTCTGCGGTTATGGAATGTTGGTTGCGTATTGTGAATTTTCTTCAGAAATTAGTTAAGTGAAGGTTTCTAGACGGCGAAGTGTTTATTCTATTGGTGGTCCAGGTGTTATGATGAAATTCTTGCACTCTCGCGTAATAGCATGATAGGTGCAGTGAGCGTTGTGGAACTAGGATTGATGAGTCTAGGTTGCAGTTCAGTTTTGACAATGATGTCACGAGTCTGAAGGCAGTGGGAGATTTCAGATGTTTAGAGTATGCTGGCATAATTTTAGTATCACTCGAGATGCCTTGTTCTGTGGAGGATGCATTGCGTATTTATTTGCGCATTCTGGTTAGCACTACAGAAATAGGATGGTTGGTGTCCATGGATGTACATATTTTGTTACTTGGTGCGGAAGGTTGTGGGAGTATCTTCCATGGGATGATTGTGTAGGCATGACGTGTCAGTTAGTTAAGTGGTATAGATTGAGATCAGGTATGAAGATTCTGGTACTGTCGTAGGTGAGAGAGTTTATGTCTAAGATATGCACTATTTATTTGGTTGCGGACTGTGGAAGTCTATTCAGGATTTGACGGTTGATTGTATGTGTCATGTATAGGGTTATTGTGGATCTTAAAAGGATATTTACCTATTTTGAGTTTTTCGAAATAGGTTTAGAGGTCCATTGGCAGGCCTAATGGAAATGTATATTCTACACCATTTCAGATATGTTTATTCAGCACAACATTTGTCTATGGATTAGTCTTCGGGCATGGTGGATGTTATTCCTACCATCATCTATTTCATGTGTTGCGACTTGATTATTCACACGTGTGTTGTGATTCTGTGTAGTCTTGTGGTTTTATATGAGTGATATGGCTCTCGAGATGCTGACTTGTTTATTGTACCTTAGTCATGCTTTGGCCTTTGTAGCACGTGATGCTACCTGTCTCTCCAGGTTTATGTTTATGCACTTGGCATGCTTGTGGTTGTTATACGTGTGTCTAGTGAGTATGAGCACTTTTGGCTCGATGGGTATTCCCATGCATATTGATTATATGTATATCGGATGGTAAGCCTCCACGGGTATGATATTTATATCGGGTTATATGCCGCAATGATATCACGCGTGGATCGGGTTGCACGCCGCAACATTGAGATGTTGTGTACGATACCTTATACTATTTTTGTGTGTTTTACTTCTCCTCTGTGGGATAGATTTATAGTATTTTGTTCGGTGGTTATATCCGTCGTGCGTGCTAGATAGTTCTATACTCTGGTTTCCTTTCCTTATTGGTCATATTCGAGTTATGGCTTGTTGGGCGAACGGATCACATCGTATAAGATTTTAGATGGTGTCTAATGTAGCTTGTTAGCCGAGCAACTTGTACTGGGTGAGACGAGATTGTTGGACCTGGAATAGTGCAAACGGAGTTGTATAGTGTATGTTTAGAGGGATAATATCACTAATCAGTTTAGAATGCGGCAATTGTTCTTGTAGTATGGAAGAACTTCATGATTTATTGATTTGACGGGTAGTCATTAGATTTTGTACATCTCTTTCATCGTTGCAGTGTTGCAAGGGTTGGAACATGACCTTTTTGTGTTACGAGATTTATTGCTAGCACTGGATTCGCAAATTTGCACTTATGGTTTTCGGATGATGTTACTATAGGCATAAGAGGGATACGGTACATCGTGTGGTTACGATTGGGTGTATATGTATGTTTTGGTACAACCTGTGGAGATTTATATAGGAAATTTTGGATGTTGGAATTTGGTTCTTAAGCTGTGGGCTAAGGTAGCAGGAAGGATTGTCAGTCTGGGTTGAGCTAATATGCTCATAAAAACTGTGGTGGCAAGCGTAGGTGCACAAGGAGTTATATAGTGATTTTGGCAACTTTGGAACGGTACTTGGCACGTTCGAAGATGAATGTATGTTTAAGTGGGGGAGAATGTAACGACCTGATCGGTCATTTTGAGCTCTAGCATGTCGTTCGACAGTTTGAGACCTTGAGTAGCTTCACTTTATGTATAATGACTTGCACGTGTAGTCAGTTTTGATTTTCGAGAAGTTCGGAGTTGATTTGGAAGAATAATTCTCAGCTTGGAATCTCTAAATTGGAAATGTTTACCAAGGTTTAACTTTTGAGTAAACGACATCGGAATCGGGATTTAAAGGTTTCTATAGGTTTGTAAGGTCATTTAGGACTTAGAAGTATGTCCGAGTTGAGTATCAAATGATCTGAGAGCGATTCGGCGCTTATTATTAGAAGTTGAATTTTGAAATTTTTGAAATTTGCTAAGTTTGACTTGGAGTAGACTTCGGTGTTATCGTACTCCGGGTGGTGTTCCAGGACCTTGGATAGGTTCATTTTATTAATTGGAAAATCTGTGTGAAGTTTGGGTTTGATCCGGAATGTCTACGTGCGATTTAGACGCGTTCGACTGAGTTTGGACTTTTGAAGTTAAAAGAGGGATTTTGATCGACAATTTGTGATTTCAATGTTATTCGTGGTGTTCTAGCCTTTGGATAAGTTTGGATAAGGTATTGGGACTGGTTAGTATGATTGGACGGAGTCCTGGGGGCCTTGGTGTGTTTTGGAGTGGTTTTGGACAATTTCTCCTTGTTTTGCAACTGTTGGTTTATGGTGTTCTTGGTATGTATCGCGATTGCGGATGGTGATTCGTGATCGCGAAGAGTGACCTGGAGCTGGGGCAACTATTCTTCGCGATCGTGGATGGGACTCCGCATTCGCGTAGGTGTGCTGGTGGCCTGGGGAAGGACTAATCGCATTCTCATTCCGGGGTATGTATTCGCGTAGTGGCCACGTTCATGTGGCTTGGCCTGCGTTCACGTGGCTTGGCCCGCGTTCGCGTTGGGTGCAAGACGAGCTATTAAAAGTTTGTCTTGGCAAACGCAAAGTGGTCCCGCATTCGTGGTGCAGGGCTGGTTGTATTCCGTGATCACGTGCTTTCAAACGCTATCGCGTACGCTATCATGGACGACAAAGGTGTTTTTACTTTGTGATCGCAAGCCTTTTGACCGCGATCGCAATGGGTAACATCTGGGCAGTGTATAAGTTAGAAAATCGGGAATTTACTCATTTTCATCTCATTTCTCATATTGGAGCCGATTGTGGGGCGATTTTGGAGCAGTATGTTTATCATATATCACAAGGTAAGTGATTCCTACTCATTGTGAGTTAAATACATGGATTTGAACATGAAAATTTGTAGAAATTATGAGATTTTGGAAGCAAACCTAGAAATGGTATTTTTGAGTTTTGATCATGAAATTGAAAATAAATTATATATTTGAGTTCATGGCACTATGGGTAATGTTTGTTTTCAAAAGAGTAATCCGGAGGCATGGGCCCAGGGGTTGACGTTGTAGACTTTTCGTGTGAGGTTGGAAATTGTTTCTAATTGTTAAATTACGAGTTTTTGAGTATATTTTTATAGGTTTGCCCCTTCTTTGACTAGTTTCATATTGTTGGGTATTGGTTGGAGGTGTTAGACAGGCGTTGAAACCAGTTATCTAATTTCTTAGCGAGACAAGCCTCCTATCTAACCTTGTGAGGGTGATTTTTCCCCGTATGTGCTATATTTGTTATGTGCTACGTGTTATAGGAGCTACACACGTATGAGGTGACGAGTGTCCGCACTTATGCAAGATTCTTGATCATGTCCAGGTAGACTTAGGTTCATACCATGTCTTAACTGTATTACTTGAGTTATCCTTGCATGTTTAAATGCCTTATTTTACATGTTAGACTGAGACTAGGCTTGCATAAAGTACCGGATTTGCTATCATAGATACTTGACAAGCTACTTGATTAGTCGTAGAAATTATACTCCCTTTTAAGGATTTTTTTCGTGTTGTGCGCAAATGTCCAAAAGTTTTTTTGAATTTTATAACTCATACGTATATTCATGAGTGGGGTCAGTGACCTGTCAAAGTATAATATTCTTATGAGATCAGGAAGAATGCCTCTACAGTACTCTAATAGGATCGGGTCGTTCGCCTAGGCAGCATCATATAATATATTTTTTTGGGATCGAGTCATTCGCCTCGACAGTATTATGAGATGCATCTATGAATAGGGTCGTATGCCACGATATAGTATTATACTTTCACTCTTACGGGAGCGAGCCATTCACCTCGGCAGAATCGTGCATAATATTCTATAAGAAGTTAGCATATATATGAATCCGTCTGACTTGAGACATGATATTTTGGTGGTTATTGACCGGGCATACAATCTATTCGCGGTAGTATTCGGTATTAGAGGATTTTGTGTTTACTCTTCTGTTGAGGATCGTGTTATGTATATATATATCTGTCTTAGTTGTTTTACTAACCATACTCCATACCTATCTACTTTTATTGTACTTGGTTTATTGGACCACTAGTAAGTGTCTATGACGACCCCTCGTCACTACTTCTTCGAGGTTAGGCTAGATACTTACTAGGTACGCGTTGATCTATGCACTCACACTATACTTCTACACTAGTAATGAGACAGATACATTTTGGTGGTCATCTGGGCACATAGGCACAGTTGCTGAGGAGATTTTGTGGTGAGCTGCTCTCTATGTTACGATCTCTATATATCAGTACTTTTCTATGGAAATGAACGATTTCGGCTATTTATTTCGAGATGCACTTTAGATTATCTATTAGTATGTTGATTTTATCGTTGGCTTCTCTAATAGTAGCGTTGGGCGCCATCACGGCTTACAGTGAGAGTTGAGTTGTGACATTCCATTTATTCAAAATAAGCACATTGTTTAAAATCCGATGATGTCAATAAGATATTAGACAAATAACCTGAATACTGCTTCATAACATATTGTTTTAAGTGGGTCAATTACCATAACTATGACCATATTTTAGTACTCTCATTGGCTGCAATTTCAAATGATAGAGGAAATATCTGACAATTTGCATTCACTCGAAATGCAATTAATAATTTAATGTCATACTTATCATATACATGTGTTTCGTCTATTAAGATAACTGGCCGACAATGTACAAAATCATCGATGCATGATTTAAATGTCCAAATCATATATTTGAAAACGTTTTTTTTTGAATCTCTAGAACATAGTCGTGCTCCTATATAATGATTATTTCAAGATTATAGTATTGAAGAGCAGCTATGTATCTCGGTAGAGTAGAAAATAACTTCTGCTAGTTACTATATATGAGCTCAAAAGTGCTCTTACACCCGAGAAATGCCTTTATTTTAGCTATGGTATTATTATAAATCAACGCAGTTAATGTGATACACTCTTGCACCTTGTGCTGTATATGTTTTTGAATATGTATAATCAACACATGAGGGATCATATCGGCATCAAAGTTAAACTGATCTTTGGCGAGTGTGCCCATATTACAAATATGCTCGTCGTAGTATTTGTCAATCAGCCACATATGACCTTCCCACTCTCTACCACTGTATACGGTCGAAACCTATTAGTCAGTCGTACGGACTGGTCGAGATGATAATGCTTCGATCAAAGGGTATCTGTGTAATGTCAGGTCGAGGTCTAAAATAAGAGAGTCATGCTTCGAGCTCTAACATCGGTCAATGATCAGCTCGATATCATTATCGAGCCCATAACTAAATCGAACTACGAGGCGACGCGAAGGTTGTCAAAAATGCATAGACCGACCAACGCCCACCCCGAATATCAAGACTCCGAGTCAGGTTCAAGCTCGGGTCAAAGTCGATGGCTCGATCCAATATCGAGTTCGAGTCAGTATCGAGCTCACAGACAAGGGCCGTTGCAACCGCACTAAGGGAAAGAATCCTGGCAGGAATTAGGGAAAAGCCAATTCATCATGGGTTCTCCACTATATATTTTTATTGTATATAAAGTAGGATCCCCTCTATTATAAAGAGGGGGGATTATTTTAAGCATGGGGACATTCATACATTGTAACAAAAGTCTACTTCTCATATTGAAAGATCAACCTCTTGAGCCTGTTTTACTTTATCTCATTCATTCTTCTCGCTCACGATTTTATCTTTCATTCCTGTAGTCTAGAATATATGCATTTGTGTTTCTCTGTACGGTTTGTGTCAAGTTATATCACACATCCTTAGAACTACTTATAAATTTAATTCTATTCGATTTTCTGGGTAAATAGTTTGGCGCCCATCGTGGGGCTAAGGATAACAGTGTTTGTTTGATACAAATCTGCAATACACACCAGTTTATGCTCGTCTTTTGAGGGTGTCTCTGACTTCGAATTAGCAATGGAAAACCCTCGATTAATGGCTTTACCTACCGACAATGAATCTGGGCTTCAAGATGAAACCAATAACTTGATGCCCAGGGTTGGAAGGCCGCTTATCGATGTCATTGAAGCTCGAGTCGAAGTACCTGAAGCTCGAGCCGAAGTACCGCTAGATGTCAACTCGCATGTGGCCTTTGAGGCAAACCAACGTTCCAAGCCTGATAATAGTATTCATGGCGGTACTCGATCTGCAGCTCGAGACTACCTTAACGTGGAGGAGAACGGAGTCATCTTGCGTATGATCTTTGAAATGTTGCAAGCCTAGCAGGTAGCGATAGCTCAGTTGCAAAGCCAAACCCAGCTACCAAGCAGATCGGAGCCCAGTCCACCTCGAGAAATTGCCCACCGAACGGAGCCACCCGTAGTAAGGTCAAACGAGCAAGAATCGGGGACTACTCCCGAAATTTCTAAAATACTTGAGGAGCTCACAAAGTGAATCGAAGCGAACGATAAGAAACTAGAAACATATAATTCCATGGTCGATCAAATCCTAGGGGCTCCGCCCATGATAAAAGTGTTGGATTCCAAGAAATTCATACAAAAGCCTTTTCCCTCGAGTGCAGCCCCAAAACCAATCCCCAAAATATTTTGTATGCCCAAAATTTCCAAATATAACGGTACGACCGATCCCAACTAACACGTAACCTCTTACACGTGTGCCATCAAATGTAATGATTTGGAAGACGAAGAAATCGATTCTGTGTTGTTGAAAACATTCGGAGAGACCCTCTCGAAGGGGGCAATGATTTGGTATCATAACCTGCCACCAAATTCCATCCATTCATTTTCCATGTTAGCGGATTCATTTGTAAAGGCACACGTTGGTGCCATAAAGGTTGCAACGAGGAAATTGACTTTTTCAAAGTGAAACAAAGGGATAATGAAATGTTGAAGGTGTTCATGTCCCGATTTCAAATGGAACGCATGGAATTGCCACCGGTCACAGATGATTGGGCCGTCCAAGCTTTTACTCAAGGGTTGAACGAGCGAAGTTCGATGGCCTCATGTCGGCTGAAAGAAAATTTGATCGAGTACCCGGCAATAACTTGGGTAGATGTGCACAATCGATATCAATCAAAGATCAGGGTCGAAGATGACCAATTAGGAACTCCTTCCGGATCCGCACATCCAAACAGATCAGCTACTAAAAACTAGAGGGACATCGATAGAGAAACGAGGTCAAACAGAGACCGATATCAACCACACGTTACAGATCGAATGAATAACGGCTCAACACACAATTCCGCCCGGAACAATCGAAGGAGTGATCGAATACAGAATTCTCAGGGACTGATGAGCAAGAATGGCTTTGACAAATATGCCGATCCTCGAGAGGCACCTCGGTTATCAGAGTATAACTTCAGCATTGATGCATCGAGTATTGTATCGGCAATCGGAAGAATCAAAGATACTTGGTGGCCCAGACCCATACAAACCGATCCTTTCCAAATAAATCCAAATTCTATGTGAAAATATCATGGTACACATGGCCACAGGACCGAAGACTACAGACAGTTAAGGGAGTAGGTAGCCCGTCTATTCAATGAGGGCCACCTTCGAGAATTCCTCAGTGATCGAGCCAAGAATCACTTTAGAGAAAGGGACTCCAACAGAAAAGATAAACAAGGGGAACCTCAACATATTATTCACATGATCATCGGCAGGGTCGACACTCCTCAGAGACCCACACTCAAACGCATTAAGGTATTGGCCACATGGGAAAAATGAACCCGAGGTTATGTGCTCGAAAGCACTTTATCGTTCGAAAACAAAGAAGCAGAAGGCATCTCTCAGCTCCACAACGACGCTCTGGTAATTTCTATCATATTAAATAAAGTTCATGTTAAGCGTGTTTTAGTAGATCCAAGTAGCTCTGCAAATATCATCCGATCAAGGGTCGTGGAGCAGCTCGGTCTGCAGAATCAAGTCGTGCCCGTAGTTCGGGTCTTAAACGTTTCAATATGGCCAGCGAAATGACTAAAGGGGAAATTATTCTACTAGTGAACGTGGCTGGAACCATCCAAAACACAAAGTTCCACATAATTGAAGGCGACATGAGATATAATTCCCTACTCGGAAGGCCTTGGATCCACAACATGAGGGCAGTACCTTCGACTCTCCACCAAGTAATGCAATTCCCGACATCAGACGGCATGAAATCAGTGTACAGGGAGTAGTATTCAGCGAAGGAAATGTTTGCAGTCGATGAGGTAACACCTATATGAACATTATCAGCCTCAGAAAGATCGAGCATTAAAAATATACGAGGACAAATAGCAATCACAGCCACCAATCTCGACCAAATCGATGAAGCAGGAAACAGAAGATGACGATGAAGATTTCCTGACACCCCGAACTTTTATCATCCCCTAGGATTCTGACGCCACCAAATCGATGGTCGAAGAGCTGGAACAGGTTATATTGATCGAACATCTTCCAGAAAGAAAGGTATACCTGGGAACGGGATTGACCCTCAAACTGAGGAAAAACCTTATTCAATTTCTTATTGATAACCGAGATTGCTTTGCTTAGTCCCATGTAGACATGGCAGGAATCCCACCGTCGATAACAACGCACCGGCTGAGCTTGGACCCTAGGTTCAAACCGGTGAAGCCATAAAGAAGACCTCAGTCCGAGTTAAAGCACGCGTTCATGAAGGACGGGGTAAGTAAACTTCTCAAAATAGGGTCGATTCGGAAAGTAAAATATCCTGAATGGTTAGCTAATGTTGTTGTAGTCCCTAAAAAGGGAACAAACTCAGAATGTGTGTAGACTATAAAGATATAAACAAAGCATGCCCCAAATATTCTTTTCCACTGCCTAACATCGATCGGATGATCGATGCCACAGCCGGTCATGAGATCCTTACTTTTCTCGATGCCTATTCCGGGTACAATCAAATTCAAATGAACCCGGAGGACCAAAACACAACTTCGTTTATCACCAAGTATGGAATATATTGTTATAATGTAATGCCCTTCAGGCTATAAAACGCAGGAGCTACTTATCAACGCCTAATGAATAAAATGTTCGAAAACAAAATAGGTGAGTCGATGGAAGTTTATATTGAAGACATGCTAGTCAAGTCCCTGTGCGCAGAGCACCATTTAACTCATTTGCAGAAGACGTTCGAGATTTTAAGGAAATACAACATGAATTGAAGCTCAACCCCGAGAAATGTTCTTTCGGGGTTGGCTCGAGTAAATTCCTTGGCTTCATGGTATCAAATCGAGGAATCGAGATCAAACGATAAAATTAAGGCCATCGAAGACATCACCGTCGTGGATAGTGTGAAAGAGGTGCAAAAGCTAATAGGACGGATAGCTGCCCTAGGCTGATTTATTTCGAGGTTATCGGATCGAAGCCACAGATTCTTCTCTCTACTAAAAAAGAAGAACGATTTCGCTTGGGCCCCGGAATGCCAACAAGCTTGAGAACAATTGAAGCAATCCCTGTCGAGCCCGCCACTCTTCACACTCTGAAGACAGATGAAAGACTTTACTTATACTTGGCCGTATCGGAAGTCGCGGTAAGTGGCGTCCTAGTTCGAGAAGAGCAAGGTACACAATTTTCTGTTTATTACGTAAGTCGGACATTAGGAGAAGTAGAGACTAGATACCCACACTTAGAGAAATTAGCACTTGCACTGATAAGTGCTTCTAGAAAATTAAGACCATACTTTCAATGTCACCCCATATGCATGTTGACAACTTACCCACTTCATAATATTTTACACAATCCTGAACTATTGGGTCGATTGGCCAAACGGGCCGTCGAGCTCAGCGGGTACGATATCAAATATCAACCTCGTACGACAATCAAGTCTCAAATATTAGCACACTTCGTGGCTGATTTCATGCCAGCCCTCGTACCCGAAGTTGAAAAAGAACTCTTGTTAAAATCGGGTACATCATTGGGGGTTTGGACCCTCTTCACAGATGGTGCTTCGAATGTGAAGGGGTCTGGGCTTGGCATTGTGTTGAAACCCCCCACGGGTGGCATCATTAGGCAGTCTATCAAAACTTCTAGGTTAACTAACAATGAGGCTGAGTACGAGGCCATGATTACAGGTCTCGAGCTGGCCAAAAGCCTGGGAGCAGAAATGATTGAAGCTAAATGTGACTCTTTACTGGTAGTAAACCAATTAAAAAAAACTTCGAGGTTCGAGAAGGCAGAATGCATAGGTATTTAGACAAATTACATGTAATTTTGCACCGTTTTAAGGAATGTACTTTGCAGCATGTGCCTCGAGAACAAAACGGTGAGGCCGATGCACTTGCAAATTTGGGGTCGTCGGTCGAGGAAGATGAGATCGATTAGGGGACTACCATTCAACTCTCGAGATCCGTAATCGAGGAGGGGCATGGCGAGATAAGCTCCATAAGCTTAACATGGAATTGGAGAAATAAGTATATTGAATATTTGGGAAACGGAAAATGCCCATCGAACCCTAAAGAGTCGAGGGCCCTACGAACCAAAGTTGCTCGATTCACATTGGCTAAAGATGGAATATTGTACAGAAGGATGTTCGATAGACCATTGGCAGTATGCTTGGGACCAGGAGACACTGATTATGTTTACGAGAGATCCATGAAGGAACTTGTGGGAACCACTCCGACGCCGAATCATTGATTCACAAAATCATCAGAGCAGGATATTACTGGGATAGCATGGAAAGGGACACTAAGGAGTTTGTTCGAAGATATGATAAATGTCAAAGGTTTGCACCGATGATCCATTAACCTGGGGAACAACTTTATTCAGTCCTATCCCCATGTCCATTCATGAAATGGGGGATGGATATCATCGGCCCCCTACCATCGGCCCCAGGTAAAGCTAAATTCATTTTATTTATGACTGACTATTTCTCTAAATGGGTTGAAGCATAGGAGTTCGAGAAAGTAAGAGAAAAAGAGGTTATAGATTTCATCTGGGATCACATCGTGTGTTAATTCGGGATACCCGCAGAAATAACATACGATAATGTAAGCAATTTATCGGCAGTAAAGTAATAAAATTTCTCGAAGATCATAAAATAAAAACGATATTATCAACACCGTATCACCCCAGTTGGAACGAACAAGTTGAATCAACAAATAAGACTATCATCCAAAACTTGAAGAAAAGGTTGAACGAAGCCAAAGGGTAATAGAGAGAAATTCTGCCCGAAGTCCTATGGGCATATCGAACAACATCGAAGTCCAGTATAGGAGCAACTCCATTTTCCTTAGTGTATGGCTCCGAAGCCTTAATTCCAGTCGGAGAACCCAGCGCAAGGTTTCGACATACATCGGTTGAATCGAACCATGAGGCAATGAACACTAGCCTCGAATTATTATATGAAAAACGAGAAGTGGCACTCGTTCGAATGGCTGCACAAAAACAACGAATCAAAAGGTAATACAATAGAAGAACCAACCTCCGCCACTTCAGGATCGGGAACTTAGTCCTAAAGAAGGTCACCATCAATACTCGAGATCCTAATGAAGGGAAGCTCGACCCAAATTGGGAAGGACCCTATCAGGTCCTCGCTATAGTCGGAAAGGGATATTATAAACTAATGATGGATGGCAAACCATTATCGAACAACTGGAACATATCACTCCTCAAACTATATTATTGTTAAGGTATGATTCTCTCTTGCCTTTCGCACATATATACATATTCGAAGCTAACCCATTGTAGGAGTTCGATCAAAGACGTCTAGACCTCAGGTTTTAAAGTACGTGTTGCACTCTTATTCCCCTTAGATCGGTTTTTATCCCAAATAGGTTTTTTCCGGCGAGGTTGTTAATGAGACAACAACCATGTGCTACCTGAGGGAAATTCAGCAGTATCCAAGGCTTCTTCATAATCAACCTCGAATACTGGGGGGACCTACCAACCAGAATAAACCAAGTTTGTTACAAGAAAGTTTCTTCATATCAAATTCATGTCAGACGGGGTCTCGATAGAGAAACGTGTAAGGGCCAAATGGTCAAAACGAACCACGCCCACGTAGTTTTGCTCGAGCCCTGACACAAGATACAAACGCATGTATAATGACTTATAAAGGAAAACTTCTTCTTTTCAGATGTCTCATACTTCGAAAAGATCTTTCTACTTCATGATTCAAACAGGCTCAAGGGCCGACCACTATCGAAAGAATTTTGAAACAAGCGATCATAAAGCCTACATGCTACAATACTTATAGTTGGAGTTCGAACAATCACTCACTCGACTATCAAGCCTAAGGTCTATCCTACATCGAGTTCGAGCAAACCACTCACTCGACCATAAAAGCCTACGGGCTACAATACTTCGAGTTCGAGTTCAAACAATCACTCACTCGACAATCAAGCCTAAGGGCTATCCTACATCGAGTTCAAGAAAACCACTCACTCGACCATAAAAAGCCTACGGGATACAATAATCCGAGTTTGAGTTCGAGTTCGAGTTCGAGCAATCACTCACTCAATTATTAAGCCTAAGGGATATCTTACTTCAAGATCAATTAATAACCCACTCAATTATTAAGCTTAAGGACCAATACAGCGAGAGTTTGAGGCTTTGTTCTCACTTAAATAGGACCGAAAGGGTTCCATTACTCCAAAGTTCAAGATAACTCAGCTCAAAGAACCTCCATAAAACTAGGTTGCAATAACAAAATCTTCACAAAGGCAAAAGCACGTTTGAACATAAAATTGAGAAGGCATTCAAAAGAAGCTCTATTATTAACAAAAAGTTTATGTACAAGAGACCGGTCAAAACTTTGCAAAAGGGAAACTAAGTCTTAACTACTGCCAATGTCAATATCTCCTTCGGGAGCTGCTTCCCCTTCAGGCTCCTCATCGGACCCGCCCCGACTTCCTTCATCATCATCATCATCTTCGTTGTCGAAGGAGACAAGGTGCCTGGCTTAAGCTTCGAGCACCTTAGCTCGGGCAATCTCCTCAAAAAGTTCAAAACCTCGACTGTGGACTTCCTCGAGGGTTTCCCTCCGGGATTGATAACTTGCCAAGTCAGTAACCCGTTGCTCTCGGTCAGAAGCCTCCCTTAGCTGCATTTGAGCAACATCAGCATTGGCCCCATACATAGCAATAGACTTATCCGGCATGACTTTTGATGACTCGATCTCCGCCTTGGCCTTAGCAAGCCCGATTTCAAGCCCCTCGATCCTTCAGGCTTGGGCCGAACTATTTTGCTTGACGCTTCGAAGTTGAACATCGGCCGATAATATTTTGGCCAAGATAGTTTCTTTTTCTGCAGCCAGGCGGTCCATAGTCTCCTTCCACCTATCACACTCGGCCTTGATCCGATCGACTTCTCACTGAAGTAACCCGATCTTTTCAACTTTTGTTGTAGCTGCGATAATGAAGTGTTAACTTCCACAGTTGGGTTGAATCTATACTCTAACAGAACGATGCTCACCTGTTTATCTAGCTCGGCCTCTTCTTCACGAACCTTGACCAAATCTGCTTGGAGGTCCTTTATAATCTCATCCTTTTGGCCGCAAAGAAGCTTCAAAGCATCTCTCTCCTCTGAGACCTTTTGAAGCTTGGCCTCACACTAAATGAGATCGGCTCGAAACTTGCCAAGGGCCTACACAAAAGGAAAAAAAAATACAAGTCAGGTTTATAAAAGAACAAAGAAACCAAGCGCAGTAAAATCATTACCCAAAATATGAAACGTTGGGCCTCTTCTAGAAGAATGAAGCAATCCCGAAAAGGATCCCCTACACTAGAGCCTCCGCCCATATCAGGGGTCTTCAATTATCGAGCTTCCCTTAACGCCTCCTCAGAAAATGTCGAAAGAAAAGGCAAATGACCCACTGTCATAGTCCCGAGCGAATCGCTTGGGACGCTCTGGTCGATCCTCGGGGTATCAGAACTGGCCCCGTCTGGTGTAGCCGCCATCAGCTCTGAAGGTCTGGTGACCTCGATGGCTTTCGCAGATCGGACCACCAGTGCCAAAGCATCTTCTTCTTCTTCTTCTTCTTCTTCTTCTTCTTCTTCTTTTTCTTCTTCTTCTTCTTCTTCTTCTTCTTCTTATTCTTCTTCATCATATCTTAGTCATTAGATCGAGTCCATCGCAAGAGCGACTACCTTTTTCCTCACCCTTCAAGTTTTTGGCTTAGGGTCCTCGGACTGAGAAGTAGTGTTCCGCATTTTATCTTTCCTTGGTTTCGAAACTGGGGACTTGGTTCCTTCTTCACCACTCGAAGGCCTCAAAATGACATCCTTGGTCACGCCTGCATGAAAGGAAGTCAGTAACGAATGGAGCATAAAAATGTTTCAAACAACATAAAAAGGGACCCTTAGCGTGATTCTTGGCCTCCCATCTACCTTTTGCCAAGTTACGCCAGGCGCGTTCGGCATAAGAGAAAGTCCAGGCTAACTTCCGAACCCAATCCTCGAGGTTAGGAACCGGTTGAGGCATCCAAGAGACAGCTGCACATCGGAGGGGGATATCAGACGGAATCAGATAAAGATACGAAACACAAAGTGTTAAAAAAAATCACTTATGATTGAAATTCCACTCCTCAGAGAACGGCATCTTCTCTTTCGGAATAAGGTCACGGGTCCTCACCCGAATAAAGCAACCCATCCAACCCCGATCCTTGTCTTCATCGATGCTCGACATTAAAGCTTTCATTCCCCAGTGGTGGATCCTGATTAGTCCTCGAAAGATTTGAGGCCGATACAATCGCATGAGGTGATTTAGAGTAAAATCCATCCCCCCGGCCTTGTTGGAGAAGAAGCGCAGTATGATTACTATGCACCATAGAAAAGGGTGAATTTAGACGAGAGTGACCTGATATCTTTAGCAACAATCAATAATCACTGGGTCGACGGGACCCAACGTGAAGGGGTAAGTATAAACACTTAAACATGCCTCCACGTGCGTGATGATGCTCTCTTCGAGAAAAGGAATTTGCAGCACAACCTCGAGACCCCAGTTGCAGTCCTTCCTCACGGCCTCGAGATGGCTCTCTGTTATCGAGCACATGTACATCGACACATGCTCACATTGGCCCGAACCGATGAAGGGTTTTCAACCAAAAAATCGGCATTTAGAATACACGGGCTAGAAACGTACTCGTGGGAAAGTGGCTCCGCCGGCGCCTTGTCGCCGGACGACCGGGAAAAGGAAGGTTTCTCCTTTTTCGGTACAATATTTGAAGTTTTTTCCATTGGTATAAGTAAAAGAGGGGCGAAGGAAGATAAAAGGAAGATGGTTTCAAACTTTGATGAAGATGGCTCTACAGGCGGCGAAATAGAGATGAAAAGAGTAAGAAAATTTGGGGGTTTGATTAGAGAAACAGATAATGTTTGATTTAGGAACGGTCTATTTATGGGCTGAACAGAGGCGGTTCAATCTCAGGTAATGGAAGACATCGATTGACATGCATTAAATGCCTCAGTAAGCTGAACTGACGGGATAGCTACCACGTGCGTCATGGTCAGACTCAATACAGACGTCAGTATACATCTAATCATACCGTTGGGAAATCATATAGTTTCTCGTCATATCCTTCCCAAAAAACGAGGGGACTATCTCTATACGGTCGAAACCTATTAATCAGTCATACGGACTGGTTGAGATGATAATGCTTCGATCAAAGGGTATCTGCATAATGTCAAGTCGAGGTCTGAAGTAAGGATGTCATGCTTCGATCTCTAAGACTGATCAATGATCAGCTCGGTATCATTATCGAGCCCAAAACCAAATTGAATTATGAGGCGACGCGAAAGTTGTCAAAAATGCAAAGACCGACCAATGCCCACCCCGAATATCAACACTCTCAGTCACGATCAAGCTTGAGTCAAGGCCGATGGCTCGTTCCAATATCGAGTTCGAGTCAGTATCGAGCTCACAGATAAGGGTCGTTGCAACCACAGTAAGGGAGAGAATCCTGGCAGGAATTAGGAAAAAGACAATTCATCATGAGTTCTCCACTATATATTTTTTATTATATATAAAGTAGGATACCTCTACTATAAATAGGGGGGATTATTGTAAGCATGGGGACATTCACACAATGAAACAAAAGTCTACTTCTCATATTGAAAGATCATTCTCTTGAGCTTGTTTTACTTTATCTCATTCATTCTTCTCGCTCACTATTTTATCTCTCGTTCCCATAGTCTAGAATATACGCATTTGTGTTTCCCTGTACGATTTGTGTCAAGTTATATCACACATCCTTAGAACTCTTATAAATTTAACTCTATCTGATTTTCCAGGTAAACAACCACAAAGCATCCACATATACCTTTTCGTCCCATTGTCGGCAAATTGTTTTCCAAACTATTTTTGTGGACACTGAAACCTCAAACTCCCTACACTTCTTGATACTCCAAATTTTTCCAGCCCTTTGTATGCCATGCTTGCTGTTGAGGAGCTTCCCTTGTTGAAGATCTATTTTGAAATCTTTGGACTATATTGTTGCACGAATATCATCTAAATCTCTTGTGAAAGCAAAGAAATCAGGATGATCTTGAAGATAATAAAAAAATCTCATTAGAATGATATTGCACACGCGTCGTGGTCGGCCGCGCGGTCGTCGCTGGGTGCGTTGCAGCTGCCTCCATGGCCATAAGCAAAGCAGGCTCTATGGTCACTGCTAGCGCCTATGCATCGTCACCTTCAGAATCCAAAATGGGTACTTCATCACTTTACTCATCGGCATTGTATGGGTAATCACTTTCATTTTCTTTACTCTGTGCAACTCTGAAATTATTGTTGGTATGTTCGGACACCTATGGTACTATAGTCATACTGTTGTTCATAGCACCTACATAAGCAATAAAAACTAAATCTCTTAAACTACAAATCCAAAACCAATCGCGGCCAATTGACGTTAAAAAATCGACCGAAGTTGGTCGGTTTTTTACAATATTTTATTTTTAATTTTTTTTTTATTTTTTTGGTGCAAAAATGCGATAAACTATTTTAGCATCCCGCGAAATTTAATTTTTAAGAAGTCAGGATAACGTGCGCTCCTCCCGCCAAGCGGGCGGCAGGAGCAGCTGGCAAGTGCTTATAAAATTAATTTTCGAAAAACCGACCGAAATCGGTCGGTTATTTCAGTCAATAATGTTAAAACACCGACCGACTTCGGTCGGTAATTTTATATTTTTAATAAAACCGACCGAAATCGGTCAGTTATTTTCGCGCGAAAATGAAATAAGAGAGTACAAATAAATTAAAAGAAAGTCATAAACAAAATTTTACCCATAGTCTAGTGGTCGAATAGTATCCTATCATAGTACAGACCCTGGTTTGAGTCCCAAATGGTGCATTTTTTAAATTGCATAATTAAAAATACCGACCGAATTCGGTCGGAAAATATTCTGCAGATTTTTCTTTTTAGGTCGTTTGTGAAAATTAATTTACCCACCGAAATCGGTTAGAAATTGCGACCGACTTCGGTCACTATTTTTTATCGACCAACTTAATTTTGACGGATTACAGTTGGTCGAAAATCGGTCGGTTTTTTCAGTTCTCTGACATATTGTTGTTGGTATTTCTGGACGGTTTTAGGCAGTTTTCTAGTAGTGAATGTAAATTATTTAATTTATTAAATTTGTAATAACCTACCCTTTATTATCTGTAGTTAGCATCGCATTTTGCACTTGTTGATAATATTTGGATATCCCATCATGATATGTCCATCCAAAACTAGATAATGTCCCTAGATTATTGTCAAGATCAAAAATTCCACTATGTCGTGATGACACATAATCTAATCCGCTAGGTAAGTCAAGCAATATAAGTTACATCTAAACTATGAAATCAACAATATATTAAAAGAACCTATAACTGATTTCAATACAGCTACCCCAAGGACTGGTAGTACAAGTCATGAGCCCCTATGATTTAGATTTACAAAGCCGATATGAAGAATAAATACAATATTTGTTTGAAGTTTATATAAACAGAGATGAATCCTAAACTACTATGAATAAGAGGTAGCTTGAATCTGGAGCGCAAGTACGTCTTCAATGCAAGGCCCTGTCTTTCACAGCTACGCAGCTCCAAGACCTGCATGCAAGGTGCAGAAGTGTAGTATGAGTACAACCGGCCCCATGTACTCAGTAAGTATCTTGACTAACCTCGGTGAAATAGTGACAAAGTTTTTAAATGAAAAGATACTCACTAATATAACCTGTTTAGTTAGATTTACAATAGAAACAATATTAGAATAACAGAAAAGAGTACAAAAATAAATATGCAATGGTTACTAAAAGAAATTACGGTATGTTTCCTCAATGACGCAACCAACCCTCTTCTTAAAGCGATAATAACATAGTAAACCCACGAATCTTCAAAGTATGAGGAATGTGTTCAAGATATCAAATCAAATGGCACGATAACACCCTTCGTGCATTTATCTCATTCATACCAAATTCATGAATGTATGTCAAATCAATTAGCACGACAACACCCTTTGTGCATTTATCTCATCCTCACCAAGCATATGTATAACAGTACCAACCAAATAAAAGAAATGCCAATAACAGTAACAACAAAGTGGAAAATACACAGATAGTAATAACGAACAAGGCATAGCTTATGGAGAACGGTAACAAACAAGGTGGGAGGCATGTAAGTATCGATAGCAATTAAGGTAAGAGAACATAGATTTCACTAACTAGCATGGTAGAATGTTTCGATGAAAGCGCAACAAACGAGAAAAGGCATAGATGTAAATATAACAAACAAGAAGGAAATCATGATCTTGACAAGATAAACAGATAGAAAGAGTGTGTAGAACAATAACAATTAAGGTAGAAGGCAAAGACGGAACAACAACAACAACAAGTAATATAGAAAGCATATATAGGTGCAGCAATGACAACTCATAACAAAGACATAAATGCATACACAAGTGAAAAATATCACAATATAATGTATGTGTCTCATCCTTGCCTGCACAGAAACACCCTTTGTGCCATGAACTCTCATCCTCACATTATATTATAAAAGCAATTGCATAGCATCACCCTTCATGCTTTTACTCTCTTCCTCACATAATAAATAAACTAATGGCACGAAATTATGCTTCGTGCATAATAATGTATATGAAATGCACGACATCACCCTTCGTTCTTTACACTCTTTCTCACAAGATAATGTATATACAATGGTACGACATCACCCTTCGCACTTTACACTCTTCCTCACAAGATAATGTATATGCAATGGCACGGCATCACCCTTCATGCTTCACTCTTCCTCGCATGATAATATATATGCAATGGCATGACATCACCATTTATACTTTACACTCTTACTAACTAAGCACATGTATATCAATGACAAACAAGGTAGGAAGCATAGATAACATCAAAAAGAGTGGTTAAGCAAATACACTACATGAACATCAATCACAGCTCTTGAATCAATAAACAATTCAATAAACCTCAAGAACCACCCTATTGTTCAAGTACCGCAACAAAGCTCAAACATGCTTTTTAACATAAGTATGGACCCAAGTACTTCCGAATTACGGTCGTAGACGTGTATTTATGATTAGGTTGAGAGATGACTGAATTTATCCCATCAACAGTTTCACAAAGTTTCCGTCAAAGTTAATCAAATTATAATAAGTTGAATCATTTTTTCAAGTATTGAAATTCATATTCATATTATTATAGAAGTCAAGTAAAACATGAGGCAAAAAAATTACATATCCCAACAAGGGACAAAGAACCGTAAAATCTACCCCGAGCATGGACAACCCTGGCATATCCATATACGCTCGTCACCTCGCATAAATATCACCCCCGCATGTAGCAAATAATATTATTTTATTAGAAATATTCTCCCAACAAAGCTAGGCAAGACACTTACCTCAAACAAGCCAAATTGATACAACAAAAGCGCCCCCCCGCACGAATTGACCTCCGAACGGCTCGAAACTAGCCTAAAGCAACTCAAACCATCAAATAATGCCATAGGACTCGAACCCAGACGATAAAGGTCGAATCTTTAATCAGATACTCAAAGTCGACCAAAAGGTCAACTCCGGTCCATACCATGAAACCCGACTACACTCACAAATTCCGACAACCCATTCGATACGAGTCCAACCATATAATTTCATTCAATTCCAACTCCAAATCGATGTTCAAAACTCAATTATTCACTTTAAATAAGTTTAGATAAAACTCCCAATTTCTCTTTTAGAATCACTAATTATATGCCAAAATCGAAGATGGAATCATGTAAAATAATCAAATTCGAGTCAAAAATACCTACCCAAATCCATGTGGTGAAAATTTTCTCCAAAATCACCCAATTCCGGGCCCCCAAATTCAAAATATGATAAAGCTCAAAGTCGGAAAATAATATCTTATATCGTTGCTTTAGGTATACCCTTCGCGATCGTGAGAATGCCTTCGTGATCACGAAGCACAAAATTCACTGCCACAGAAATACCCTTCGCGTTCAAGTCTCAAACCTTACGAATGCGATGCACATATCAGTCCACACTGCACGAATGCAGACACCTTGTCGTGAACGCGAAAGCACCTAGCCCATCAAACAGATCTCGCGAACGCGGTCCCTCTACCGCGGATGCGATGATCAAACACCAGGGACCCTAAACCATCTACGCAAACATGACACACTGACAGTGAATGCAAAGAACAAAATTGTCTGAAGCCATCCCAGAATTCACCCGAGCCGATCGGATCTCACCCGAACATACCAACAAGTTCTAAAATATAACACGGACCTGCTCGAAGCCTCAAATCAAATCTATTATCATCCAAAACCACGAATCACACCTCAATTGAAGCTTAATAAACTATTTCATATTTCCAAAATTCCAAACTTATGTCGAACACATCTAAACAACTCGTAATCAGTTCAAATTTTGTACACAAGTTCCAAATGACACAACGAATATATTCCAACTTCCTGAATGATAATCGGAACCTAATAACATCAATGTCAACTCCCGGTCAAGCCTATAAACTTTGCAAACCTTTAAATTGCCAAATTTTTCCAAATAGTGCCAAAACATTCTAAAAACATCCAAATGCAAATATGGGCCTACTTCCAAGTCCAAAATCACCATCCGGACCTAAGAAACCATAAAAACTCCGATCCGAGGTCAAATTCACAAAAGTCAAACCTGGTCACTCTTCCAACTTAAAGTTTGTAAATTAAGAATCATTCTCCCAAATTAAACCCGAACCACTCAAAAATCAAAATCGACGAAACACGTAAGTCATAATACACCATATGAAGCTACTCATGATCTCAAACTACCAAATTGAATGCAAATACTGAAAACAACCAGTCGGGTTGTTACAATTACGTGCTTGTTCATAACCTATAAAGGCTTCATTTGATAATTCACAGGTTGATACGTCTACAAAAAAAACACTCAATATTATAATATGCATATTTAATAAATAATACTATAAATAATGAACAAGATTAAAAATGTACCACTTAGAATGATTAGTCTGTTGGGAAAAATAATAATCCTTCTCAGGAATAATACCCACGACAAGTAATAATAACACAAGAGAGTAACAACGATACCAACTCTTTTAATGGGTAAAATACAATACTCAAGCGGAGTAATATAACCACTATAATATTACAACTTGATAGTGTCAAGAGACTACTACAATCGTGAAAGAAATAACTCTCTTTATTTAAAACACTTCACTACAATATTACTCACACTCACTATTTATCTCATAGACTGCAATTTGTGGATTACTCTCTCTAACTTCTGTTGCTTCTCTTTTATTTTGGTGTGATTGAAATAAAGAATGGAGGCCTCTATTTATAGTAAGAGATGTCGTTCAACTACTACAAAGAAGATGTCTTGTTGTTGATTTAGTCCTGTAATTTTTTAACATAATTAGGCACCTCCCATTTTCTTCAACAAAGTTGTCAACAAAGTTAGGTACCTCCCATTTTATTCTTTGTTTTTCTTTAATATGAGCCCCACAAATCTCTCCCTTAATTTTTATTTTTCTTTTTTATTCCAAGACTTGATCTCAATCTCTGAAAATCCTCAAACTTATTAAGTTTTGTAAAGATATCTGCGGCCTGATCACGAGACTTCACATATTTGAGCTGGACTTCCTTCTTGGCAATACACTCTCTGATAAAGTGATATCTTGTATCTATATGCTTGCTTCGATCATGATACACTGGATTCTTGGCGAGTGCCTGTGCAAATTTGTTATCAATACAAATCTCTGTAGCTTCAATTTATGGAAAATTGAGCTCCTTCAATAATGTTCTTAGCCAAATAGCATGACAGGTACATGATGTTGCTATATATTCGACTTCACAAGTCGAGAGAGTAACTATGGACTATTTCTTTGAACTCCAAAAAATAACAGAATCACCCAAGAAAAACACAAAGCCAGTTGTGCTTTTTCTATCATCAATATCTCCCGCATAATCACTATCACAAAATCCCATAAGGTTGAAATCATTAGAAGAAGAATAAAATAACCCAAAGTCGATGGTACCTTTTAGGTAAGGAAGAATTCTTCTAGTGACTTCCAAATGGGTAGAGGTAGGAGCTTCCATGAAGCAGCTTACTACTCCAACTACAAAGAGTATATCTGGCCTGGTACAAGTCAAGTACCTCAAACTTCCTACAAGACTTTTAAAAAATATGGGATCCATATTTTCTCCTTCATCAAACTTGGACAATTTTGTCCCTCTCCATCAGTGTGTTCACGGGGTTGCAATCGAGTATGTTGAACTTCTTCAAGATCTCCTTTGTATAGCTTTCTTGAGAGATGAAAATTCTATCCTCCATCTGCTTCACTTCTAGGCCCAAGTAGTATGACATGAGCCCTACATCTATCATATCGAACTCACGAGACATATCTTTCTTAAAAGCTTCAAACAAACTTGGGTTATTACCTATGGAAATAAGATCATCAACATAAAGACAAACAAGTAAGATATCTCTATTAGTATGAACATTAAGGTAAAGAGCATATTCATGGAGACAACAAGTAAACCCATTGTCTGGAAAATACTTGTCGATACAACTATTCCATGCTCATGGGGCTTGCTTTAATCCATATAAAGCTTTCTTTCACCGCAACACAATATCTTCATGGTTTTTGACCACAAAGCCCAATGGTTGTTCAACATAGACTTCTTTTTCAAGATAGCCATTCAAAAAAGCTGACTTGACATCTAGTTAATGGATCTTTCACTTTATTTGCGCCGCTAAAGAGATAAGCAAATGAATTGTCTCCATGCCGGCAACAGGTGCATAGACTTCTTCATAGTCAATTCCTTGCCTTTGCTTGTAGCCTTTATCCACAAGTCGTGCCTTGTATCTCTCCACATCTCCATCAGCATTCTTCTTTGCCTTGTATACCCATTTAACTCTAATTGCTCGATGACCCTTGGGAAGTGTTGTTAACTCCCAAGTTTTGTTCTTCTCTATTGACTCGATCTCCTCCTGCATGGCTTATCTCCACCTTGTTTCTTCAACAGCATCATAAAAGTTCATTGGTTCACTATCAACAAAGAGACAATATAAACAATCAAAATTAGTAACTTCCTTTATGTCCTCATAGAGCTCTTGAACTACTCCTTGTCTTTTGCGGTTGTTCATTTGAACTTTCTTGAGAAGAGGGAGATGCAACATTTATTGGAGAAGGAGGTGGAGTTGTATCCTGCAGAGGTTCCACGGTCTCTGGTTATTCTTCATCACCAAAGTATGGAAGAAAATCATATGAAGCTTCTTCCTGAGCTTCCCAGTTCCATGCCAATTCTTCATCAAATTTAACATCGCAACTTACCACCATCTTGCAGCTACTTAGGTTGTATAGCTTATAGCCTTTTGAACTCGTATCATAGCCAACAAACATATGCTTGACACTTCGATCGTCAAGCTTCACTCTCCCTTGATGTGGTACATGAGCATAGGCTATGCTCCCAAAGATTCTCAAGTGCTTGACACTTGGCTTTCTTCCATTTCATGCTTCTTGAGGGGTTTGATCTCTAACATTCTTTATTGGAGACCTGTTTTTCAAATAAACTGCACAAGATACAGCTTCTGCCCAAAATTCCTTGGGCATATTTTTAGCTTTTAACATACATCTAGCCATATTAAGAATCGTTCGATTCTTTCTCTCTGCAACTCCATTTTGTTGGGGTGAATAAGGTACCATTAGAGGGCGACGAATTCCATGAGATTTACAAAAGTCATTAAATTCTTTTGAAGTGAATTCGCCTCCTTTATCGGACCTTAAAGCTTTTATTTCATAGCCACTTTCCTTTTCTACAAGTACTTTGAAATTTTTAAAAGTAGCAAAAACTTCGGATTTTAGGTTCAAGAAATAAACCAAAGTCTTTATACTAAAGTCATCAATTAAAAGTAGAAAGTATTTACTTTTACTAAAGAAAGGTGGATTTATTGGTCCACACACATCAGTGTGAACAAGCTGAAGCGGCTTGGTTGATCTTGACATGGTCGCATTTGGAATACTCCTCCTTGCATGTTTTCCAAGAAGACAAGCTTCACACAATTGATTGAGATGGCTTATTGATGGTATCTCATGCACCATGTTCTTTTCTCCCATTAATTTGAGCACTTCAAAATTTAAGTACCCAAATCGCATGTGCCAACACCATGATTCATCTTGCACATTAGCCTTCAAACACTTTCCATCAATTGTCTTAAGATTCAGAGAGAATAATCTATTTTTAGCCATATGCACTTTAGCAATTAGAATTCCACTTGAATCTCTAAGCCAAAGATACACATTTTCCATGTGGATGTCATATTACTTTTCAAGAAGTTGGCCCAAACTCAAAATATTACTTTTTAATTTTGGGACATAATAAACATCTTGAATTAACTTATGACTACCATCTTTACAGGAGATCAGAATTATACTAATCCCTTCAATTTGAATTTTTGAGGTATCTCCAAAGGACAAATTACCTCTCACCGTTTTATTGATATCCACAAACTTCTCTTTATATCCACACATATGATTGCTTACTCTATTGTCCAAATATCACGAGCTGCAATCATCCTTGTCTTCTTCCTTGAGTTCCATCAACAACGTTGACTCAAATTCTTCTTTCTTGTCATCAACAAGGTTAGCGTTTTCTTCAATATTGCTACGACATTCCCAAGAGTAATGGCCAAATTTATGAGAATTATAATACTCAATTTTTGATTTGTCATACCTTTGTCCATTATTTTCTGGGTAGTAGCCACGTCATCTTCCTCCTCTATGTCCATGACCACGACCTCTCAATGTCTGGTGGATTTTAACTTCATTGTTAAAGTTGTTAGTGTTGTTTCTTCCTCTTCCATGACTGCCATGACCTCGTCCCCGTCCATTACCTCGATAGCTCTTTTCACCTCCATAATCTTTGAAGGATGCCTGAGTTTTAAGAAGTTGCTCTAATGGCACTTCTTGTCTCCTCTTGATCTTTTCTTCATGGGCCTGTAAAGAACTCTCCAATTGGTCTACCATCATAGAGTCTAATTCTTTAGACTCCTCAATAGCATACACCACAAAATTAAATTTAGGTATTAAAGTGCGAAGGATCTTTTCTACGACACGGACATCTTTTATGTCCTCCCCATATCTTCTTAATTGATTTACAACAGCCTTCAGTTTTGAACAATAATCTGAAATGCATTCTGATTCTTTCATTTTTAAAATTTCAAAATCAACCCTTAGAGTTTGAAGTTTTACCTTCCTCACCTTGTCAACTCCTTGAAGAGAATTTTGTAAAATCTCCCAAGCTTCCTTTGAGGTGGTAGCATCTGCCACCTTCTTGAACATGGTATCATCCAGACATTGATGGATGACCATGGGGGCTTGTTAATCCTTTTTCCTTGTCTTTGCCAAGATATTTTTTTTATTTTAAGGCAGATCTTCCTCATTATCGGGTCTTGCATACCCTCTATCTACGATTTTCCACACATCCTAAGAGCCAAGAATGGCTTTCATACGTAGACACCATTTCTCATAATTATCTTTTGTGAAATGGGGGTACTGAAAAGACAGTGTACCATTATTTGTCATGGCTCTGATACCACGTTGTTGGAAAAAATAATAATCCTGCCCAGGAATAATATCCACGATAAATAATAATAACACAAGAGAGTAATAACGACACCAACTCTTTTAATGAGTAAAATACAATACTCGAGCGGAGCAATATAACCACTATAATATTACAACTTAATAGTGTCAAGAGACTACTACAATCTTGAAAGAAATAACACTCTTTATTTAAAACACTTCACTACAATATTACTCACACTCACTATTTATCTCATAGACTACAATTTGTGGATTACTCTCTCTAACTTCTATTGCTTCTCTCTTATTTTGGTGTGATTGAAATGAAGAATGAAGGCCTCTATTTATCGTAAGAGATGCCATTCAACTACTACAAAGAAGATGTCTTGTTGTTGATTTAGTCATATAATATTTCAACAGAATTAGGCACCTCCCATTTTCTTCAATAAAGTTGTCAACAAAGCTAGGCATCTCCAATTTGCTTCTTCGTGTTTCTTTAACATGAGCCCCACAAAGTCTCCCAATTTATCGTTCCATCGTAACGTTCTGTTCATGCACTCACGAAAAGTTTATTTCAAGCCGACATTTGGTGGATATTAGTTCAAATAGACTAAATTTTTTGATATTTTATCTGTTTAAAACAACTCTGAAAACATACACACCGGGATCATTGTTAGTAGGAGTAGGTGAAACTTTATTACATTTCACAATTTTTGTTCTAACATACATTTCAAGCATGTTTAGCATGTTCTAACATACATTTCAAGCATCTCAAGCATTTCAAGCCTCTGAGATACTTTGGTGATCTTAAGAAATCACACAAAGTTTCATCATCAAATATATTTAACTCGGCATAATTTGGCACACCTTGTCGATTAACTGCATACGAAAATCTTCTAGTTAGCGTAAATTTATTGGCTCGCCTAATAACATCCATTCTTTTAAATAATAAATATTTAATGTACGATACTCCATTGAAGTTGACATCTTAACACTCATTTTAGGAGAATAACTATAGTGCACTAAGTTACTTTCGAACACAATCTTATCGCTCTAGTATATAATGCAATTCTAACTCATTGATCATCTCTCATTGTTGAAAGAGTTATTACAATATAAGATGAAGATGAATAATAAAAGCAAAATTATTATTCTTTTTTTGTTAAAGGGAAACATTTTATATATAGTACTAAGGGGTTACAGTAGAACTACTGGTTACATGATCACTATCATGCATAGTGAGAATACTAAGGTTACCAAGACTTGCCAATTTATTAGAAAAAGATACTGGTACTATTCTAGTAGTGATTAGACCTCCTTTGTCTGCTTGAACTGTTGCCAATTCAGATTCTGGAGGGGCTGCCATAACTAACAGGTGATCACTCGTGGCTTACTTGGAACCTTGTCTTGCCAAAACGTGGGCTGCTTTGTTACCCTCTCGAAAGCTAATGCTATGCCGGACCTCCGGACTTCCCAACCTCCTCAATTGGTACCTACAGGAATCAATAGTTGTTTGATAAGTCACGTAATTTTGTTCTAGTAATTCTCTGGCTTCAATGGAGTCAGTTTCCACTTCGATTGGGAACAAACTATGTTGTGTTGCCAGTTGAAGCCCTTGCTCTAGGGCTAATAGTTTTGTATGGGTATGATTAATAGCGAAAGTCTTTTTGCTTTAACCAAGGATCCATTCACCCGTAGAATTCCTTATGATGCCCCTAAGACCTCCCATACGTTCTTTATCCAAGAAGGAGCCGTCTGTGTTTAATTTGTAATTTCCCGTGGTAGGTGAATTCCACTTGATATGAACTATTTTTTTGGGAGTAGGACTAGTTGTTGGCCCTGTGCAGTACTTGTATTCCATAGTTCGAGTGAAAACCATTTGTGCATCAAGAAACATAGATGTATTATTAAAGACATTGTGAATACGATTTGACCAAATGGGCCATAATGCAAAGGTGAGGAATCAGACCAATCTAAGGGATGGCTTTGGAAGGGGAGATTTGTGTCCCTTAGCAGTGGTAACCAATGGTGTTGATGGTAGGGTAAAACATGGGTATTGAGACCCAGGTCCAACCAAAATTTCTTAGCTATGTGGCATTCCATAAAAATGTGGTGGATAGTTTCATCGGCAGAGCTACAAATGGTGCATGTAGTAGGATCAATGTTAATGTCAATGTGTTTTAAGTGTGCATTGGTGGGTAACCTATTGTAGGAACAAAGCCAAAGAAAGAACTTTATTTTGTTTAGAGTGTTTAGAGACCATATCCAATTGAAGTTAAAGCTACTGTGAGGGGGTCTAGCTAGAAGGGAGTTGACGAAACTCGTGGAAAAAATACCATTTCTATTTAATGATCAATAAGCAGTAACTTTCCTGGAGGGGGATAGGGTGATGGATACTTTGTGGGTGATCTCATCTGTAAATTGTATGGAACACCTAGACCAATCCCAAGTATGGCCATTCCATATGTGGGAAAGTTTTAGACCAATATCCCCTTGGCTCATAGGACCGTAGATTAGGGTTCTAAGGGGCAGAGAGTTGGGGTCCCATCTAGCATTCAAAAAGTCTATGTTATTTTCCGGGCGAGGAGACCTAGCAATAGCGTTAGAGCAATATTTTCTCCCTTTTAAAATATTTCCCCAGATGAAAGAGTGGGTGGATGGGCAATTTTTCATTCCGTATTTATTAATAAGGGTTTGGGCCCATAGGGAATTATTTTGAGAGAAAAGCCTTCAGGAGAGGCTGGTGAGAAGAGCAATATTTTCGTCATACGCTTTGCGAAGTCCCAAACCACCTTGAACTTTAGGGAGAGTTACGATGTCCCAATTGACATAATAAATTTTCATTTTTTGGGGAAAAGAACCCCAAATGAAATCGCGTTATATTTTATCTATACCACGACATATTTTCTTGGGTAGGAGGAAACATTGCATGGCCTAAGATGGAGTAGAGTTGAGAGAAGATTTAGCAAGTGTGAGACGGCCAGCGGGTGTCAGCTAGCAAGCTTGCTCTTCATGTTATTAAGGATAAATTGGAAGTCAGAGGGTTTTAGCTTATGGTTTAGGATAGAAAAACCTAGGTATTTGCCGAAATTATCCGTAGGTTTGTTGTTAAAGAGGTGTTGAACAGTATTCCAGATATTATTAGGGCAATGCTTGGAGAAGATCACCTTGGACTTAGCTAAATTTATTTTTTGGCCTGATAGCTGGCAAAAATAGTTAATGCAATGATAGATAGAGTGGACAAAGTTTATGTTGGCTTTGGACATTAGAATAAGATCGTCCGCGAAAAATAAGTGTGTAAATTGGGGGCCTTTACTACTAAGCCTTATGGGATCCCATGTTTTGATATCCACTTGGTGGTTTATATATGTGGAGTGGAGTTCCATGCAAAGGATGAAACTGTATGGGGACATGGGATCCCCCTGGCGGATACCCCCTATTGGAAAAAATAGTTAGTTTTAGAGCCATTCACTCGGATAGCAATATTGCTAGAGCTAATACAGTTCATGATAAGCTTAGAGATTTTTTGGGGAAAATTTAAAGAATAGGAGTTTTCTATAAACAAAAGACCCTCTATACGATCAAAAGCCTTTTCTAGATCATTTTTAAGCACGAGGTTACCGGTTCCCCTTTAGACTTATTAATGAAGTTAATAATTTCCTGCACAAGAATAGCATTGTCAGATGCCCGCCGGCCTTTGAGGAAATTGGCTTGGAAGGGCCCTATAAGATTAGGAAGGAAGGGTTTGATGTGATTTGCAATGATTTTTGTAATAACTTTGTAGATTGTATTACACAAGCCTATAGGTCGGAAATTCTTGAGATTATTGGCATTATGGAATTTTAGTATAAAGCAAATGTATGTATTATTTAGGGTTTCTGGCACTGTTTGAGTGGTGAAGATGTGGTTGCAAAGCTTGAGGACAGAGTTCTCTACTATGTACCAGTATCTTTGATAGAAGTATGGTTGTAAACCATCCGGTCCCGGTGCCTTAAAGGGTTTGAACGAGAACAAAGCTCCAGTGACTTCGCGATCTTGAAGAGGTTTATCGAGTGAGGATAGGTCTATGGCATGGAAACTGGTGGGGGTAGTACGAATATCTTCCCAGTTAGTGCGTGATTGATCAGCCGAATAAATGGACTAGAAGTATTGATGAGTGTGACTTAATAGAGTACCATGGTCAGTAATCAAATCCCCTTGCTCGTTTTTGAAATAGGAAATTTTGTTCTTTCTTCTTCTATTAATCACTAACAGGTGGTAGTACTTAGTTATCACATCACCATGATTCAACCAATTTATTCTAGATTGGATTTTCCAGAAATATTCTTCTGACCGAAGAATATTGTTACACTCTAAGGTTAATTCTTTTTCAAGAGATTGGAGAATGGATCTAAAAGGGTAATTATGAGATAATTGGATACCTTTTATTCTTGCTACCAGTCGTTTCTTCCTATGGAAGATGTTTCCACAGTTGTGCCTACTCCACGGAGATATATTCTGTTGAAAATGGTTAATAGCATCTAGGAGATCTCTTTGATGCCAACAATCCCACACAATATTACTAAACTCCAGGTAGGAGCACCAAAAGACTTCTAGGCGGAAAAGGTTGTTTCTAGGTGGTCTAGAGATGTTATTGGATTTGATAAGCAATGGGTTATGGTCAGAGTCTGTTTTAGGGAGGTGGGTGATATAAATATTAGGGTAGAGTTCCATCCACTCTCTGTTGGCAAAACTACGATCTAGTCATTCTAGAATTAAACCATTATGCCTACAATGATAGTTTGACCAAGTGTAATGGATGCCCTTAAATCATAGGTCTATTAAATTATTACGATTGATACAAGACCAAAAATTAGTAGATTTGCTTCGATTAATAAGTCGACCCCTATATTTATCTTGTTGACTAAGAATATCATTAAATTCACCGGCCACTAACCAAGGCCCCTTATAAGTAGTACAAACGTTTACTAAGTTATCCCAAAGAATCCTACACTTGGAAACTCTAGTGCTAGCATAATTAATACTAATTAACCAAAACTTATGCTTAGGGCTTACCTGAATCATTGCATGCAACTCTTGATCAAATTGCCTAAGACGGCTAACGGTGACCATACTAGTGATCCAAAACAAAATAATGCCACCTGCTCTACCTTGAGCATGCACCTCAAACATGTCGTCAAAGTGGAACTCCTCCCTAAGGCCTTCATTTTTCTGCATTTTAGTTTCCAAAAGAGCAACTATGCAAGGGGTGTAGGTGTAGACTAGTTCCCGAAAGTTTCTCTTGAAGGTATCGTTATTAGCACCTCTAGCATTCCAAACAATGAATCTCATAGGTGTATTCATGGGGAAAGTTTGATCGTGTGGGTGCAGAGTGACATGGTTCTCCTTTAGGGAGAACTATCTTTCCCTCAGGGTCAGGGTCAGTAGTACAACGTACTTTGCTGCATCCCTATTCACTATTGGACGAAGATTTAAGGATCATTTCATCAGAGCTACATGACACTTGTGGATATATGTTTTGTCCTCTCTCTCCGGGTGCATCTCTGAGATTTGTTATTTATGTGAACGAGCCACTAGGCAGAGGTACTTCCTCTACTTTCTCGATATCCTCCTCCATCTCTATTTCTTCTTGCTCTTGGAGAGGTGGTGCTGCTGGTTCTTCGACCTGTTGTGGTTGCCATGGAACGAATATTGGATTGGCCTCCACTAGTGGGTAGAAAGGAAGGTCGTATATTTGATTCATGTTGAGCAGTGGGTTGAAGTGGGTTGGGAGGTTCCAGTGGGAATGCATGTTGTAATACAATGTTGTAGCAACCGTTGGGGCCAGGGAATCTAACACGTTAGTCAACCGCATGTAATTCATGTAGTTGTCCATCGCCAGCCTCAAGCCCTCTGATATCAACTAGGCTTGGAATCCTAGGTTTTGTAGTATGATAAGAACTTCCCTGCCATTGATGTCCATTGTGAAGAACATTGACTGGCCTTGTAAGCCCTGCTCGATCCAAGAGAGGGGTTGTTGAAGTGGTTGGGTTGGCTGGAATGCATACACCAACTGGTGTTAGCCTACCTGGGGCGGAATGGATAGTATGTATTACATCGTAGTCGGCGGTGGGTGTTGTTGGTGTGGGAGTGTTAATAATGAAGACCTTCTACTTAGAGGGAATAATGGTCTTGACATTTTGTTGGCCCAAAGGCAAGTTAATAAGAGGAGAAGTCGAAGAGTGTGGGAAGGATCCTAATGATTGCGTATCTATATAAGGAGATTTAATTTGCATGGGATTGGGTGGGCTTTTCGTAGAAGGGTTGATAGTCAGATTTGTTTCCTCAATTTGCATGGCCACTTGGCCAACTTTATTTTCCACATGTAAAGGTGGCATGAGGGAAGTGTCTCGATTACGGGGAGACACATGTGCGACACATGTCAGAGGCTCAATTGTAGAGTCCATCGATTGTAACAAAGGGGATGGGGAATTCGAAGTGGTGCCTGCAAGGTGTAGGAGTTCATCTAGAAGTTTAGTAGAGACCGATGGTTTCTCAAGGTCCTCTTCAAGGCGCAGTGGAAGGGAAGTAAATTTATTGGAGGTTTCAATGCTTTGGCCTTGCATAGAATTAATAGGTAGTCTGTCGTTACTGTCGGTGGCATTGAAGAACAATTTATTGGTCTTTATGGGAGTAGGTTTGGAATATGGTTAAGACGATAAGGTCTTTTTTGGCTTGTTATGGTCGTAGTGGGAGTAATTAGAAGAAGATTCTAAATTGTTTTATTTAAATGCTAACTTTTGCAAAGAGAGAATCTTACCAGAATCAACTGCAAAATTGTTCCCGTTTATACCTGGATTAGCCTGGGGTCTTGTGCTAAAGTGCGGGCTTCCGGTACCTGTTCCTTTTGGATGAGCCTCTTATTTTTAGTGAAGGTTATTGTTTGCCATACCTCCAATTCTTTGTGTTCCATTAATTGGGTATTAGGCAGGTCACCATTGGAGTTTTTTAGATTATCTCTTCCAGTCTTTTGGCGAGGGCAACATGGAGGGGTGTGTCCCAACCATCCACAGTTCTTGCAGAGAAACCCTTCACCTTCATAAATAATTTGTTGTAGATGGAATACAATTTTAATGCACGTGGGGACAGGTTCTTCCAATGATACTTGGATGCACAGTCGTGCATGTCATCCTTTCAGAGTAGCACTCGTGCAGACATCTACCTTTAATAGTGTTCCAATAGAGTTTCCTATTTCCTTTTTAAAAGAACTCCGTCATAAAATTCTGTTGGGAGATGTGGAAGTCTCACCCATACTGTGTTGACACGTTTTCTCCAAGTAATGCACATAATATGATGGTGTCCTTTGGGATTATGGAAATCCAGTTGGACTTTGGACAAGGTTCATCTAAGAAGGTTGTTGCATTAATGACGTCTCAATCCGTACTAGGTTTAGCATGATGCATGTACATTTCAAATTGGAGTATGGTTTTCTAGAGAGGTCTAGACAGGTACTCTCAAGTGGACAACTTGAGAAGAAAAAGTACGAGACCGTCGACTGCACCAATGATCGACTAGTTTACCGCAAATAAGCCTTTTCGTTTTAAAAGGGTGCTTTCAGGAAAGCACGACACTCATCAGGCGCCGCTATGTTGCTAATAAGAATGAGTGGAGTATGTTGTGGAGCATGTTTTATGCAGAAATAGTAGCACGTTGCCAAGTATTTGCATGATAAAAAGTGCATAAAAACAGTAAGTGATATGGTAAAGATGAACATGAGGAGGAAAGAAGAGAAAAGAAAAGAAATACAAAAGAGAGAAGTCAGTTTAACTCATGAAAATGTGCGAGAATGTAATGAAGCAAATAAGGAAAGGGGGATGGGAGAGACATGATATATCAGTCTTGGACAAGATGAAGGAAACATAGAGAGTACGTTCATGTCATAGCAAGAAAGGAAATCAAGGAGGGGATGTCCATGTCATAGCAATTTTGAAGAAATAAAGGAAAATAAGGGACTGGATATGCATGTCAAAGCAATTTAGAAAAATAAAGGAAAATAAGGGAAGGGATATGCATGTCATAGAGATTCAAACAAATGAAGGAAATAAGGGAAGGGATGTACATTCCCTCCAATAGTCCACACAAGTCAACTTCATTATGGTAAGAGCCTAAGTGTAAATCCCCAGCAGAGTCGCCTTGTTGTTGTGCCCCGTTTTCTCGCAAAAGTGGGTTTCGACGTGTGACAACTCTTTTAAATGGATATTAAAAGAGAATAGTCGCCACCTAACGATTTTTAAGGTGCGTTAGAGCACCTATTTGAGAATGAATCTGATTTAACTAGTCTACGTTACCAAAGATCGGGAAGGGATCAAATTACTTCAAAGAGAAGGTGTTAGGCATTCTTCAAGGTCCACAACTATGGGTCCCAGTCAAAGTTCACACTATGTGGATTATTAGATTATAATTGTCCAATGTGATCATATAAGCGAGGGAAGACAAAGGATTTAAAGGTTCTATTATGAATAAGTGTAAAAAAAATCGGACAACAATTAAGCTATTTAGATAATCAGTACAAGCCTTTAGAGGTTGCACGATACAACTTAATTGTTCTAAATTCAATGACTAAGTATGAATGAATAATCATATAAATGAGGGGGGTCCTATGCTTTTTGGCCTAAAGGATCATCCCGTGCAACATAAATAATACTTCGCAACTCCCTTAGGATAGGGGTTACTCATATTATTCAGCGTGCTCAGATTATCATCTCCTGCTACCCAATTACTATGTTAAAGTTGTTTACCTGAAGCGTTTTAATTTAATTCTAAACTGTGTCCTATGCATACACTACCCATCCCATGCCTATGGTCCAGGAGGCTTTGGACCTACTATTTGAATGGTTCTATACTTCGCCTAGGGTACTCAAAATGATAAAACTAGGCGCACATTCAAAACATATAGGATTTCACATAAAGAAAATTAAGGGACCAAGTTAGCCTCTACACATAAACAACAAATGCACGCAACAGATTAGACAATAGGTAGTTTCAGTAGTTAAGCAGCATTATATTCGTTAAGTCCTATAGGCATGGTTTCTAGGTGATTCTGATTTCCAGCATTGTAGAAGCAGCAGTGCAGCTTTAGGCTAACAGATTTGTAGATTAATGCACTACAAATTTATAGGCATGATATCTAAATATTGCGCAATGAGGTAGTAAAACAACTTCGAGAGCCCAGAATTAACAGTTTTATATGCGAGTGACAATATCCTACAGGCAGGATTTCTAACAGTCAGTTCATAGTCGCAATTGATTTTATAATATTTTACCCTTATGGGCATGGTTTCTATGTATGGTAACACAATAAAGTAACAGAATAGTTGATTAATTAATTAAGACCATGTAGCTGTGATATCCAAGTTAACAGCGTACCAAAACAATATAAGTGACTGATTGAATTAGTTGAAACCCTATAGATATGGTATCTAAATGAGCGTTAGCAAAACAACGTAATTGTATCCTATAGGCATGTTGTCTAAGTGTGCACAGTAATAGAAATAGAAAACAGGTATGGCGAGTATTAACATGCTTTGAATAGTGTACAAGTGAAGTGTGTGTGATCCCTATAGGCATGATTCTATTAGTGTACAGAAATAAGCCACGCTAAACGAAATAACAAATAAGGCATGCTAAATGAAATAGCAAATAAAACACATCGATCATATAGGCATGTTTTCTACACTTTTATGCAAATATTAGAATACCCCAACCCATTTTCACTAATTTCCCCATCATTCAGTTTTATAAGCTGTTACAGATTATTTTAAATAATTATAGGGCAATACAAATGTAGAATAACCCAGTAATACATCTGGAGCTTCAAACATGCTAAGGACTTCATGCGGACAGCAGGCCCAAACTCTAGGTGAAGACAATATGCTTCGAACCCTCAATATCAAAGGCATACCCAACATACCAAGCCCAAACGAATAACATACTTACCCAAATGGATGCCAGACTTAGCCATACAAGTGACAAAAACACACAGAATTAATTAAACAAATTTGAAGCTTAAACACTTAGTTCTTAAAGTTGTGACTAACAGCAGCTCTAGACAAAACATATAGACATGATCATACTAAATTAGAAGGCACGCAAAGCATATACGAGGCAAGTTTATGGTTGTAATTCCAGATTAAGGCATGTTAAAAGAAATAGCAAATAAAACACATAGAACCCATAGGCATGTTGCCTACCCTTTTATGCAAATATTAGAATACCCCAACCCATTTTTCACTAATTTCCCCATCATTCAGTTTTAAAAGCTATTACAGATTATTTTAAATAATTATAGGTCCAATACAAATGTATAATAACCCAGTAATACATCTGGACCTTCAAACAGGCTTAGGACTTCATACAGACATCATGCCCAAATTTCAGGTGCAGATAGTATGCTTCAAACCCTCAATATCAAAGGCATACCCAACATACCAGGCCCAAACGAATAACTTACTTACCAAAATGGATGTCAGACTGAGCCATACAGGTGACAAATACACATAGAATTAATTAAACAACTTTGAAGCTTAAACACTTAGTTCTTAAAGTGGTGACTAACAATTGCTCTAGCCAAGACATATAGACATGATCATACTAAATTAGAAAGCAAGCAAAGCATATAAGAGGCAAGTTTATGGTTGTAATTCCAGAAACAAAGTTTAAGAGTGACATGATTGACCATCATAGGATAGTAAACCATTCCAAAGAGCTTCAAAACAAAGCATGATTCAGGATCAACCTAAAGAACTTTAGATGTGGGTTTAGCAGAATCATAGAGAAGAAGCAAGTATAGCACAACCTTCACATGAAATTGTCTATCGTGAATAACCTAATGAAAATAACATAACCAAACAAGTTGATGCACATGTTCTACAAATAATCCTTAATTGAGCATGAAAATTCTTGAACATGCTAAATACCAGTCATAGCACAAAGACTTAAAACAATACCAGAATTCTTAGTAGGCAAGGATACACCAAGATCTAGATTACACATAGAAGAAAAGCTAGATATTGCAATTTTACCTTGTAGGATTTAGACAGTACAAATCAATCACGGATCACACTTTAAAGTTTACAAATAGAAGGAAGTATATTAGGCTAAACATTGAGACAATATTGTTACATGGGATGATCATAGGTCAATTTACAGAGAAATAGTAGGTTATGCATAAAGGATTCAGCAGAAAGACACTCATTAAGGGAACTTCTTGGCAAGAACTAGTTTCCTAGGAGTTCTAGTACAAAGGTCCAAGGTAATGCATGAGAATGGACTCATAACAAACAACCAGTATAGGAATTCGAGCATACGTAAACATGATAGTCTCAAACAAGAATAACAGTCAGAAAATCTTCCAAATTGAATACACTAAATGAACATATATAGAATTATACATATTCTGATGGAGAATTACAGAAGAATATCAAAGCAAGATTGACAAAATGTCATATTAGTTTGTAAGAGATCAAATAAGATAGATATTCAGAAGCATGAACACAAGAAGGGAGAAAACATAATTGTGAGGGATTGAAGACTTACCAATTTGCAGATTTATTAACAAATATAGGAGAGTCACTAAGATCCAATAGCAAAGTAAGAACATCATCAAGAACTATAAAACCTAGTGCGTCAGAGTCCATAGGAGCTTCGAACGAGCTCTGAGCAGTGCTCGCACAAGAGAGGTAGATAGGACGATTCTGGTGGCCTTGGATTTCAGCCGGCCAAGAGCTCAAGTTTCAGAATAGTATTGAACGAGTGAGAGTGAGAGAATAGCAGTGATTAAGGTCTGTCTAGGGTAAATAGGGAAAGGGTTTTTTATAACAGCAAGATTAAACACACAAACAAGGAAACACAACCAATCAAACATAGATAAGGAAAGAGAAGCAGGCAAAATCGATTTAGAATCAATTTAGGAGAAAACATCGCGAAACTCTAGTACAAGACGGAGAACAAAGATAGTCAGATATATCACTTAATCGAACCTATATATCCTAGTAATAAATATATCAAGTCAAGAACATGTACATAATACAGAATCGGAGTTGAACAAACACACATTGATTTAGCTTCCATAAATAACTGAGTGCCAAACATTGTAATGTTTAGGAGATAGTAAGAATCTCTGTGTGTGCAAGAAAGGAAAGGAAACATGGGAGATTTTCATGTGAAATCGGATTGGGACTGGGATTTGAGTGGGCGGCTAGGGTTTCTTTTAAAGAAGAGATAACAAGAGGAGTAGAGAGAGTAGAGGCGGCAGAAATGGAAAAATATCTCTAGGGTTTGGGGTTGAGAGATCTAAGGAGAAATGGGAGGTTTATTATGGGTCGTTGATCATTTGAGATCAGCGACCAAGATTAAATAGGAAACTGGGCAGGTCAATGGTAATGGGTTATTTGATTGGGCTGCTGAGGGATCAAAGAAGTGGGTTGAGTATTTAGACTTGTAATTTTGGTCCGAAATTAGTCCTGTATTGGGCTATAAAACTAAATATGTGAAATGCATTTAAAATGATTTTAAAAATTAATTAATAAATAATAAAATATTACTTAAGCAGTAAAATGATTGGAAATAATAGCTTAGTATTATAAATAATAAAATTGGATAATAGCTCAAACATACAAATGTAAATACTTATATGACTCTTCTAAATTGGTGATGATGCAAAAAGGATATTTTGAAAATATACATGATATTTATAAAATATGAGGGAAAAATTGGGTATCAACATCCCTCCTCCATTCGCCCTTGTAGTATCCCAACTGTGAAGATGGACTGTAACTACCCCAATCTTGAAATTCCCTCCCCGGATATGATAGTGCAGGTTACCTTCACCAAGGAGGTTTATATGTATTTCTATAAGTATCCCTTTATCTTGGGTCCATTCTCCTTGGAGTCGAATGAAGGGCTTGACCCCATAATTTTGGAGTTTTTCCACCGATACCAAATTTTCTTAGCACAAGTAGGCCCATCTATATGGCGAACGATGGCATGCCTTCGCCAACTATGCACGGAGACCGGGATAAGCCTAACCCTTGCACACATGATGAACCTTTACTCTCCCAAAATATTTTGTGGGGGGAGTAACAAACTTTAGCAAGCTTGGCCACCACATTCTTCTCACCAGTGTAGACGATAACAACGATCATGGATGGATGGAACGATTCGTCGTCATTGCTACCAGGGACATCATATTCCGTCCACAACTCCATCTTTTCCTGAGTCGTGGAACCACTTTCGTAAGTTTTCTATCTGACACTTTCTTCCTTCAGGAAAATATTATTTTCCGTTTGTTTCCAATTTTATTGTTTCTTTTGTTTCAACTACCTGATAGGAACTACCACTGGTTCAATGCCTGGAATGTAGTTTCAAAACATTTTGGAAATCACGACTCCAGAATCTAGCCAATGGTAGGAGATGTGTCCCAAATATGGGTGGAAGACCAAAAATCATGATAAATCGAAACCTTCTTCCTTTTGTCTTTATACGAACACATGTAGTTTCATGAAAAAAGATACTAACTCCATTGTTTGCTTGATATAGGACTTTCGAGGGGCTCTATCATCTGCCCCGAGATCGAGGCCTTAGTTGACCCCAAAGAAGCCAGGAAGGTGGTGCAAAAAGCCCTTTCCTAAAGAGGAGCTCACCGATCTACTTCCGGTGTGGGTGCCCCTTCTCGGAATCCCCAGCCTAAGAAATCGAAGAGAAAGCGTTGTTCCTCGGCTGGGGTTAAGAGAAGAAAGCAAGAAAACTTCCACCCGAGCCTATCATAGTGGTTCTCGTTAATGAAGGGGAAGCCAGTGATGATGTGTCTTCCCTTATAAGGAGAAAATTATCTTCGTCTGCACAACCGGGGGATCTTGAAAACCCGACCGAAGAGGAAACCCAAGAACTTTGGGATGAGATGGGCCTGGTAGAGAATGTTGATTCTCTCTGCCCGGTCCCCTTTATTGCTTCTGGTCCAAGGAGTTCGGACCCTGGGCCTCTTCTGCCTTCGACCACTGAGCAAATTATAATCAACACTTCCTCTTCCGTCGATGTTTCTCATCCTTCGACACCAACAACTTCATGTCCATCGACACCTGCTACTTCTTCCACACCAGCACTAATTATATCTCTTCCACCGACAACAGATGATCGAGAAAATGATGCTTCTCCTCCTCAGTCTCCTGACCACATGAATTTGGGGCATGCTTATTCAACCCCTTCCCTAGATATTCGAGGAATGAGAAGTGCCACTCTATCGGTTTCAAAAGAGTGCAATCCTTTGTCCAAGTCGGTGGAGCTTGTGAATTATCTAAAGTTGTTGGCTTTGGAAAAATATTATAAGAAAATGCTCTTCGTTTTTGGGGATTACCTGATAAATAATGCCATGTACAGTGCGTCGCAGGTACCATACTAGTTTCCCTAGTAACTTATTTTCTGCTTGCATCTTGTAATAGATATCATACCTTTAATATTCCTTTTTTATGGGCTAACTTATTTGCTTCTAAAGTTCTGCAAAGTTTTATCCTTGATAAGCAAGGACTCGCTTCCGAGCGGGATTAACTTTTGGCCGAAAGGAACCAACTTGTTGCGCGCCTCTCGATTTTGGAAGCAAGATCTGCTGTGATGGGTGAGCTTGAGGCCTGTTGCGGTAAAACGAGAAAGATAAAATGGCCCACAGTCAAGAAGATGCTCAATTTCACGAACAACTTTAAGAGTCTAACATTGTTCTTGATGCTGTCGAGCGCGAGTCTGCCTTCGAGGAGAAAATCAATAATTTGAAGGAAGACTTACACTCAAAAATCGAAGAGTCCTGTGCTACCAAGGAGAAGAGAGCCAAAATGGAAGAGAGGTTTAAGAGAATCATAGAGCAAAATTGGATCTGCTTATCTACAACTATTGAGCTTGATTATCGCCTCGGCACCATGAGATCCGAAAGGGACGACCTTCAGCCGATAGACTCCAAGAAAAACTCCAGGACCAAAATTATTCCCTCATTGTTTAGAAGACTTACACCATATATCATATGATGAGGAAAACCTTAGAAGAGGCCACAACGGGTATCGTCTATATTGATGATTGTATCACCAACGCCAGAGAATTGGAGCTAACTGCTCATGAAAGTCTTCCCGCTCGGCCTGCTGTAATTGACTCCTCGAGTACTAGTTATGAGTACTCGGGAACCGGGGGGGTTGAAGAAGATGAATATGAAGGCCCCGAACCGGTAGTGGATCCACCTTCCTCTACCGGGGGAAACATAGATCCATCTCTCCCTTCGAGCTCCGGCGGCAATGATGCATAGCTTCATTTTCTCTTCTTTTTTCTTTTTCTTTTGTACCTTGTAATTATGCTGAATCTTTCACTGAGTTTGGCATTTGATAAAGAATTTTTGCTTAAGTGTTATGAAAAATATAGAATCTTATATTGGAAAATTTTTGGCTTATTTTCAGTCCATATACTAGAAAAAACAAGTTTTGGAATCTAGGGTTCTTGCACACACACTTGAGTCTTGAAGATTTGAAGCTTTTGGTTGAGAATTTCTTACTCCTTATTGCTCATTTCTTCATTTTCTTGGTTTGTATTGTATATCTAAGTATGTAGTATTTATTTCCAACACTTGAATCTTGTTTATGAAAATATTCATATTTAAAGTGTGGATTAAATACCTTATTGTGCTTATGTATTGAACAATTTTTATTTATTATGAAACAAGCTGTTGTTCCTTTAATTATTCTTGTTCTTAAATGTTTCCAAAGGGATTAGCTAACCCTAGGACTCGCCCATTCACTTCGGATTAATTTTGGAAAACATAATTCGGGGTTGAACAAGATTAATTAATAAAAACTTGAGGCGTTAACCCTCACTTTATAGATTCTACCTAGGGATAGGAATGAACTACTTGTAGCCATATTCGGGTGTGCTTAATCTCTTATTTTTTTTAGGGATAATTCAACTAGGAAGTCTTGTTAGTCTTCGAGAGAAGTTAATATAGAATTATTATCCGAGGCTAATAAATAATAAACTTGATCATATTTATAAAATTGTGAAGTATATTGGATCGTTACTTGAGTGTAAATCCCGATGCACCCATGCTTGTAGCCATTGATCATTTTACTTGCTTTTTAGGTTAGTTTACGTTTTCGCATTTAGCTATAATATTTTCTCAACAACCATTTTAAGTGTTTGGCATTGCATAATAAGTGATAATTCTCTTACATTCCTAATCGCCTATATAGTGTTCTCTGTGGGATTCGACGCCGACTCATAGTTGGGTAAATTATATTGCTTGCGACCGTATCCATTTACTTTTTAGTAGTAGATTTGGACGTCATCAACCAACTCTACTAAGCCGATATTGAAGTTCTAATCTGAAAATCTGGTATATGTAGAGTCACGGTCCCCTGGCACCTCCTTCTCTTGTAATGACCTGTTGTTCCAGCCATGCTCAGTTCTTCTATCAGGAATAAACTTATTCGATGACCGCAACCCTTTGGTGCTACGCCCTTCGGTTTTTTCATATGACAAAAAATGACCTCTACATGACTGCCGATCTGCATCAAAGTTGCTTTTAAACTTTTCCTGATTTTTGTCTCGATCCCTTCCCTTGGTTGATACCGGGAACCTGAGATGATCGTCCTCTATTCTTATTTTCTTTACTTGTAATGGTTGTTGACATCCGCTCATATGGTTGCTTGAAACTCAAGCAGGCTTTACTTCAGCTTGCGGGAAACGTCGGAACTCAGCTTATTTAGACCCTTTGTGAATGACTCCGCTACCCAATCATCTGGTACCACTCATAACAACATCCTCTCTTTCTTAAATCGGATCACGAATTCCCGAAGCAGATCGGATTGACCCTACGCAATCCTGAATAGTATGCCTTTTTGGCTTTAACCTTCCTTGCTCCGACATGGGCCTTAATGAACGAGTCTGCAAACATCTCAAAAGAGTCAATTGAATGCTCAGGTAAAAGAGAATACAGTGTTAGTGACCCATTTGTGAGAGTTTCACCGAATTTCTTCACCAAGACTAACTCGATCGTATGCTAAGCCAAATCGTTCCCTTTCACTGCCGTAGTGTAAGTCGTGATGTGCTCCTGCGGATCCGAAGTGATTTTGGTAAATCCGGCATCTTGAACCTCTTTGGAATTAACTCTGGTGCTACGCTCGGCTTATATGGCAATTGCGTGTAATTTTTAGAATTTAGGCCTTTTAATATTATGGGGCGCCCGGAATTTGATCCATCCGAGCGTGAAACTCATTCGCGTTCTGATCCTTTCGTTAGTTAATTTCTCTCATAAACTTCATGAGCTCGTTTTTGAAGGGATCATTTCCATTGCTTTTCCCAGATCCACTGTCGGTCCTTATGACTTTGTTGAAATCGACTTCACCCCTTAGGGTGTTGTTATCGGCCCTCTGAACCGTTTGGTTTACAGGAACATTGGGGGGAACCGGTCCCCTTCCATTCGTGTTGTTGGAGGAGCTTGATAAGGCTTGTTTTAACTCTATCATCACCCGATCGTGCCTTAAGATGTGATTCATGATTGCTTTCTGTTGTTCTCTTAAGATTTTTACCGTTTCCACAATATGTTCCTCCATTGCATCATAAAGAGTCGATTTTCGTACATGCCGAGGATACTGTCCATCTCGAACCTTGGTCACCTCATCCCCTTCATTGCGAGTCTCACTGATTGAGTCATCATGTTGGGGCAATTCTTTGTGCCCCTCAACATTGTGTATGACATTGACATCATTAGTTGTCATATCTTTTTCACTAAGGAAAGAATCAACACAAGTTAGTAATAAACGCAAGGAGCAAAGAAATTACGCAACTGTCCAAGCCCCACGGTGGGCGCCAAACTGTTTACCCGCAATATGTCGAGCCTTCAAGAAAGAAACAACCTAGCTGGATATACTGATAGATGAACCCTTCCACTCCAATCTAGGAAACTTTGGCATCGCTAAGGTAACAGTCTTGGCATGGAAATTAAGAACAACATGGTACAAAGTAACCAGTACATGCCCAGGATGACCTCAAAGTAGGCCATGCCGAGTTACCGAAGATCCACTCTGGTATCATAACCACAGAAAGTCACAACAAAGAATCGGGAAACCCGATCCATGATAATAGAAGCGCCCACTAGCATGGACACATATACTGGAGCACCCAAGTACTCACGAGAGACACACAGAAAATGAGCAAATAAAGATCAAACATATGAATACGTAGACCCTAGATCAAATCATGCCGAACATCTCTACCGCAGACAGAAATAATAGCTGTGATCATGGCGTCTAAGGCTACTGCATATGGTCTGGCTAGAATAGCACAGAACTTTGTTGGAGCCCACCTGACTGGCCTCCACCTCTGGCCTGCCGGATGGCTGGTGCGGCAGCTGGTGCGGTAATCATGGTCTGATGGCCCTACTGGCCCTGCTGCACTGCCATGCCCCGAAACCTTGGGCAAGATCTACTCATGTGACCATGCTCCCCGCACTCATAAAAACCTTTCGGTGCGGAAGATGACTGACCCCGAGTCTGACCTTGGTGACTTGAATACCTGCTGGAAGGGCCCTGAATAGCTGGTGACGGTAGGAGCTCTCTAATATGGCACTAAAAATGATTGCATTGGTAAAACCCGAGAAGGCGGTGGTGCTGAATAAGTGGGTCTGCTGGACTGACCCTTCACGAACTGACCTCTGTCCCCAGATAGGGCGCCGTTGAATCCTACAAAATGTCGATGCCTTTTATCCCCTATCATATACAATCGTCCCTAGGTAAGGATACCCTCAATCCGCCAAGCTATCTTCACCACCAGCTCGTAGAAAGTCCCCATATCCATATCACGGGCCATAGTAACCCGAATACCATAATACAAGCCCGCCATAAATCTCCGCACTCTCTTTGCATCTGTGGGGAGTATGATAAGTGCATGGCGGGACAACTCAGAGAATCTTGCCACATAATCAGTCACAGACATCTAACTCCGCTGGAGCCGCTCGAACTGGCCCCGTAGCTCTTCCCTCTAAGAGGGGGGGAATATATCTCTCTAGAAAGAGAAGTGTGAACGGATGCCAAGTGAAGAGATGTGATCTACTAGTATGCTAATAAGATAGGACTGCCACCATCTACGAGCCCTGCCCTCCAACTGAAATGTGGTAAAGTCCACCTTGTTGGACTCCAATACTCTCATGGTGTGCAGTCTGTCCCTGCAACGGTCAATAAAGTCTTGGGGGGTCCTCATGCCGCTCACCGTGAAAGGCAGGAGAATATAGCGTGGTCCATCTATCCAACAACTTATGCAGCTCGACAGTCGCATCTGGTCTAGGCTCTGATACAACAACTACAACTGGCTGGGCTCTGCCCATAGGTAATGCACCTGGGGTCTTATAAATGGCAGCAATATTTCACCAGGGTTGTGGCCCAACCGTAGAGTGTAAACTTAATGGGTGCTTGATTTATTGGTTGTTTATGGTTGGGTGTTTATTATTTAGCCTTGTTCGTGCTGTTAGTTGTAGAATTAATGATTTCAAACATTAGTTTATGCCTATTTGACTTGGTCTCTACTTGAGAAAGAGAGACTTAGTTTAGGAAATTTTGGCTAACAAGAAATTGGGGTGAATCGAGAGATTGATAGTCCCAATTAAAGGGTTGAATCTAGAGATAGTAAAACCCGACTTGAGCTTTATATCAACCTTGTTGTTCAACACCCATTTGGACTTGAGGAAGCAAAATTGGGCAAAGTCACTCTCTGACCGAGAGGTATTGAGTGGGTACTCAAGTGTTGATAGCTATAATACACCCCGACCAATAAAACAAGCTTTAAAGTTTACAACCCGTTAGGTAAACACCTAGGAGAAGGTCATAACCCTAGGCCTTTTACAGTATTTGAAAAACAACAACAAAAATAATTTCTTAGTTTCATTACTTAATCTTGTAATCTTAAATTGGAATAGACATGGAACAAGCATCAATTTGTGGAAGTGTAATTTGAGATAGTTCATACTCATACACTGCAATGTATACTCATAAATCCCACATATAGCTCCCTGTGGAATTTGGCCCTGACTCCTTGTTGGGTATTACTAGTGCAATCGACCGTTTCATAACATTGAATTGAGGTGTGAACTTAGACGAGATCAATTCTTGGCGTCGTTGTCGGGGAGCTAAAAACGGATTTAGCTATATATTTAGTTTTGTGTGTGAATTCTCTTCTTTTCCTTCCTTGTTACTGATTTGTGTGAATCAATTGTAGGTACCATAATGGCAAACAACGATCAACTCGGAAATATACCTTTGGGGGATGTGGATGTTGAAGATGACCAAGTTGAAGAGGTTCACCTTGAACCTCAAGCAAATAGAAGAGGCCGGACACTTCAAGACAACGTCCCAGTTCCACCTCCACTTCCACCTCCACCAAAACCGACACCACACCGGGCGTTGTTAAATGAAGGCACTACAAAAAAAACAGCAATTAGCGACGGATTTAGCAACAACATTTATTCCGTCGCTGATTAACGACGGTTTAGCTACGGAATAATAGTTTCGTTGCAAAAAAAACCAAAAAATAGTTAGTATCTAATATAGCGACGGAATAGCGACGAAAGCAAAAATTTAGCGCTAATTGTTGACGCTAAATATTGGCGTCCTCAATTTACCTATGGATTTAGTGACAAAAGGTGAGCGATAAAATTTATTTAACTACAGCGATGAATTAAGCAATGGAAAATCCGTCTCTCGATTTAATTTATTTATCAAAATATTTTAAAACTCCTTGCTACGGAAATTTCCGTCGTTAGTTTCTTTTTAAACAAAAAAAGGAAAATAAAGTTATATTTAGCGACGGAACTGTATGTGTTGCTAATCCGTCGCTGATGACCACTTAAGTATTCTCCCTAGGGCACAGATGTGGTAAAACACCTAGTCTCTTCAAAAACTATAGAACACACACAAGAGAGCAAAATCAGTTGGGAGATTAACTGGGTAAGGGATTTCAAGAACAAGAGCAAATATTAGTAGCCAACGTGAATCTAAGGTTTGTAGATGACTTTGTTTCTTCTTCTCTTTCTTATGCTTAGTACTAATTTTGGGTACCAAAATAGATAAGCCACCGATTTGTGTATATTATCAAGTATGTTTGCCTAAGAGATGTTTTGTTTAATATATGAAACTAACAGATTCTTTTGGTGGTCTAATTAATATTCTCTTGCTTGTCTTCTTAATGCTTTGCCCAGATCTACAAAAAACTATTTCACACAGCTTTAGATAAATTTTGTATTAGAAATTTAATTTATGTTTTTTGTTTCATAGGTTGCTTTCACCGCTTGTGATGATATGTGAAGCTTTGTTTCTTCTTAATTAACATCGTCGCCGCTTGTACGAGTAGTTAAATCAAGTTTAGGTAAACTCTCTCTACTTCTATGTCTCCCTCTCTCTCTGTGTATGTTTCTCTATATGTATCTAGAACTCTCTATATGCGACCAGTTCCAGGTGAGTAGCCAGTTAGTCTATTGTTGAAGAATGTGACGCTCAGCTTATGTTTCTCTACACCTACCTTCATGTTCATTTACAACATTGTTATGGTGCTCATTTTGTTGGACCTTTCATGTTTAATTGGTTGTTCCATTTCTTGCAGGGACTAAGCAAATTTATCTTATTTTTTATGTCCTTAAAAATATATTTACCCTATTTCCTTTCAAGTTAGCAGCATTGATTGAAATGTTCGGAAATCTTTAGTGGTACACAACTTTATGTTTCTTCTTCCACATAAAAGGGGAAAATACTATGCTAGTGTGTGGCAAGTTCTGATGTCCACATCACACTGTAAGATTGCTGCAAATTTGTCTGGTCTTCCTGCGTGAGAACGATTTACTACTTTGCTTTGGTTGGGTTCACTTGGCTGAACTCGATGTGCCATCTAGCATAAGCTAATCTTTCTTCTTTGATACATCATTTGTGGAAAGTGTTTTACCCTTTTTGTCAACTTTGGTACTAGTATTGTTTGAAATCAAGGAAAAAACTCGAATTTGTGATTCAAGGTGGTTAAAGATTTAAAATTTTTATCAACAGTTAAAGGTGCAAAGTTTAATATATGGGAGGTTTGTTTCACAGCCAGTAGTAAAAAACAATCGTTGTTTTATACTGGCTTAAGATCATGGAATAGTAGCCATGATTATTCATTGTAATTAGATATTCTGAGTATTCATGGCAGTTAATATTCTTAAAATATTTGATTAATAAACCTATTCTTGATAGGAAAATTGATGGTAAATTTTAGTATATAGGTAGAATAGTTGCAGCTGTGTGGTGTTGATATTCCGTTCCATTTGGTTTGTGTTTGCCAATAACTTCTTAGAGGAAAAAACCTTGTGGTCATGGTTGATTGATTAATTATTTCAAAGTATCTTGCAATTAAGTCTGCATAATTTTTGCACTTAAAAAAAAGAGGCTGGGTGGTGTTTGTCTAAGTACTATTACTTGTTAAAAAATTATTAGTATGTTAACTTGAACAGGATGCAGTAATTTGTTTGACCTCTGGAGAAAGAGAACTATGGATGTTTAACAAACACTCTTAGCTTTGAAGAGTTTGGGTAGAAGGAAATTTAAGCAACTATTTAGTTTATTCAAGTTACAAATAAAAAAAATTCAAGGACGCATATGGTTAGTAAATTGCGAAATTGTTTCATAAATAAGTTTTTTGTTCTGATTTACATGTTAGTATTCCTTTAAGTAGATACATTCTTTATATCCTTATAGTAAGATTCTCTTTTCTCACCTCCTTATCATTTCTTTCAATAAAAAAAGTGAGTGACTTGTTCTATTTAATTTGGATTTCATGCATTTTAAATATTGATTTAGTTAGGAAAATTATCTCAATCATTTCTTCCCTTTAGAACATTCTAATTATCTTAGTCTGATGATCCATTTCAAACATTTTAAGAGATAGTGAAGTTGCTCTCTATCAACGTTGTTTGCTTTGTGGCATTTAAAATGAAAATTTCAATATTGTTTTATCTTTTCTGGTAACTACTATCCAATTTGAAATGGGACTTCTTCCTTGAGGTGGATTCCAAAATTAGTATTCTGTAAGTGGCTTTTGCATTGTTGCTGTTAGTATAGCTAATGAGTTTGGTACATCCAAAACCAAATTGCATCTAATGCTGCCAACAATAACGTATCTTTGGTTATGTGAATGAACTTTAGAATAGAGTTGTTTAGAGTTCTGAGATATTTTATCTAAGAAAAACAAAGGGTGGAACCATTAGCTCAATCTTTTGGCTCCCTCTAAATTGATTTTAACGACTTGTTACTGATAATTATTGGAGTGGCAAAAACCAAATCAAGAAAGCATTATTTTTCTTCTTTGTTATTCCATGGCAGAAGAAGATATCTGTACCAAGGATGGGAGTGTGGATAATCGGAATAAGCCTGCAAATAGGAAGAAAACAGGAACTTGGAAGGTTCTAGCTTAATTTTCCATTATTAGGATATTATAGATAAAGATTAGATTATAATTATAGTATCATATAATATTTTGTTGGGACTTTTGTCCTCCCATAATTTTGTCCTTGCATATAGCAGCAAATATGAAAAGTTGCATCCTCTCAGTTGGTTAATTAAATGCTTAACATTCTTGACTGTTTTAATTTCACTACTTATTACACCTCTTTTACAGGAAAGATATCAGGAAATATTACGGGAACAAACACAAACTCATTCTGATATTGATCAATATAAAGCATTTTATGAAGCCGCGAAAGGGAAAAAGAAGAGAAGAGTATATGGTCTTGGATCTCAAGCAAAATGCTACTATGGGCCGAATCTGCGTGGCTCTTCTGGATCAGATGCTTCATCGTTAATACCACCTTCGAGTTCTCAATCAGCATCAATAGGGAATCTAGATGATTTAGTGATGTGTCTGATTCCTGCACTAACAGAACACATAGTTTATGTGCTAACTGATCACATGCTTACGGTATTGACTGAGCGGGTGCGTAAAATAATTTTTTCACCCTCACGTCAGCCTACTTCTACCGACCACCCATCAAATGTGGGCCAACAGTTAATGCTCCTACTACTGCTAATATTCATGGTGTTCATCCATCGGGTTTAGATAATGACCTCAACCCCTAAGCCTCGTATTTGGTAGCTTTTTTGTTTGAACTTTATTGTTGGTGTTAGGGATAATTCGAAATTAATTGTAATAACTATATGCATTTTGATATTATTTTGGACCTTGAAGTATGTTAATTTATATGAAATCTAGCTATTATTAAGGTTATCTAATAATTTACATTCAAAATGCATGAGCATAGAAAATTTAAAATAATAAATAAAAAAGATCTAAAAGGGAAAAATATTGTGACAAATTGCGACGGATATTTTTCGTAACAGAAATAAATATATAAAATAATATAGTGAAAGATTGCAACAGACGATTTTTGTCTCCAAAAGCAAAGATAAAATGACTCAAAATATTTGGCGACGAATTAGCGACCGACTTTCCGTTGCAAAAGTATACCAATGACGAAATGCATTATGAATTTAGCGACACAATTTGCTAATATGGCGATAGAAATTTTGTTGCTAAATGTAACAACGGATAGTATTTGTCGCTAGAACGTTGCTAATTTTGTGACGGATTCCATTTTTTCATCGCTAAAAGCTTAGGAACGAGCAAATTAGCAACAAAGGAAAATCGGTCGCAATTCCGTCGCTAATCCGGCTTAGCGACCAAAAAAGGATCTTTAGCGACAGATTTTGTCCGTCGTTAAATGCTGTTTTTTTGTAGCGAGGGTATGCAAGTGCCATTGTCNCCCCCCCGCATTAGGGCGGTCAAACTTTCAAATTACGAATGTAATGCTCACATTGTTAGAGTAATGGGGATTCTTCACCGGGGCTCCGAGTCAAAATGCTAACAAACACTCGAAGGGGTTTGTGGACACTTGTTGGAGAGTTAACAGAGAATCGTCTCCGAAGATGCTTTAAGGTTGAGGCTATTTCCTTTCTCTGTACGGGGGAAAGCCTTGGATTGGATAGAAAGATTGCCAAATCACTCCATCCATACATGAGATAAATTGGCGGAGAAATTTATTTCCGAGTTCTTTTCTCCCAGGCATATGGCTACTCTTAGAGACGAGATTCTAATTCAAACAAGAGCCCAATGAGCCGTTGCATGAAATATGGGAGAGGTACCGAACTATGGTCAAAGAGTGCCCAAATAACGACATGACTAAGGCTATGATTCAACAAACTTTCTATTGGGGGATCAACACTACCAATCAGTGCGTGGTTAATCAACTTGCCGGTGGAAATGTTATGACAACGTCGTATGAGGAAGCTTGTGATATTTTAGATGAAATGACATATACTTCTTTGGCATGGTAAAGTAAAGCAAATGTTCCTCAAGGTGATCCGAACGTGATTCACCTACATAAGAATAGCATGATGCATTGCCGAGTTGACCACCACAATGAATTAATTGGCCAAAGCTCAACTTTAACAAGTGCAAAATCCTTAGCAAGTCAATCCTTAATATGATGGTGAACAAAAGAAAGTCCAAAAGTCCACAAGTGCAAAACCGAATAGAGAATTATGTGCAAGAAGATAGTGGGTTTGACCAAGATGAATCTTACAATGAACAAGAGGAAGAAATGCAATATGTGAACAACTTTCAAGGGCAAAGAAACACCTCTCAAGGCTCGAATCAATAATAATGGAGAGCTCAAGGTAATCAAAGGAATTGAAGTTCTAACAACCAAGGTAATTGGAATGGTGGCAACACTCGAAGTAATTGGAATAGTAACAATAATCAAGGTAATTGGAGAGGTAACAACCAAGGGGGATGGAACAATAATCAAGGCAATTGGGGGTCGGATTTTCAAAGGCCCCCGATGTATCAACAACCGAGCAACCAGACTTCTTATCCTTCCCATGGTCCAAATTCTTCCAACAATGTGATGGGACGAATTGAAAATTTGTTTAAGGAAATGATGGAGGAAAATGCCGACTCTGATGCCCAACTTGCCTTCCACAATAAATCTATCAGAAACTTGGAAGTCCAAATGGGGAAAATCTCTCAAGCCCAAAATACTCGTCCTAAGGAGGCGCTACCAAGTGATATGGTGGTGAACCCAAAGGGTGGAAACAGCATGGTACATGCCATGGCCATTACTATAAGGACTGGAAAAAGGTGGGGATGCACCCACCTCGAATCAATGAAAGCTTGTGGATAATGAGTAAGTGGTTCAAGAAGATGAGATCCCAGATAATATGGTGAAAGCAAATGAGGAAGTGCGAATTGATATTGATGACAATGTGAAGGAAGCTCAAGAGTAAGTGAACCCATCTAGGTTAAGGCACCAATGCCTAGGCCTCCGAAACCGATAGTGCAAAAGGTTAAGGCACCAATGCCTAGGCCTCCTCCTCCATATCCCCAAAGGCTTGCCAAGAAAAATGGCGAGAATCAATTCAAAAAGTTCATTTACATGATGAAAAGCCTATCTATCAATGTGCCATTAGTTGAAGCCTAGGAGAAAATGCCCGGTTAGGCAAAGTTTATGAAGGATTCAATGACAAAGAAGCGATCGATGAATTTTTGATATAATAAAAATAATATATCAAGTGAGTGCAATTATGCATTCAATGGATCCCAAGTTGGAGGATCCCGACGCTTTCACGATTCCTTGTACTATTAGGAGTGTCGAGTTTGCAAAATCTCTTTGTGATCTTGGTGCAAGTATCAATTTGATGCCATATTCGATTTTCAAGACTTTGGGAATTGGGAAACCAAGACCCACATCTATGAGATTACAAATGGCCGATTGTACCATGAAGAGACCATTGGGAGTGATTGAATATGTATTGGTTTGTGTTGATAAATTCATTCTTCCGACGGATTTTGTCATTCTTGATTGTGAGTTAATTATGAGGTGCCGATTATTCTTGGCAGACCTTTCCTTTCTACTTGGAAGGATATAGTTGATGTTGAAGTTGCGGAACTCACCTTCCATGTTGGTGATGAAAAAGTGATTTTTCATGTGTGTAAGTCCATGCGGCAACCCAATTGCAAAGAGGTGTGTTCTTTCGGAGACTTGGTGACCGATGTGATTGTATATGAAAAACGTGTTGTGATGAATGTTGATGATACATTGGAGGCCGTCTTGCTCAATGTTGATGATGAAGAAATGGATGGCTTCATGGAATGTGTGAACTCGTTGCAAGGAATGGGGTCGTACACTTATAAGCCCCGCAAATTATCCCTGGATCTTGAAAATAGGACAATTCCTCCAACAAAGCCCTCGATCGAGGAGCCTCCTATCTTGGAGTTGAAGTCATTGCCTCCACATATTTGGTATGCATTTCTTGACCCTTATTCTACTTTACCAGTTATTCTTTCCTCTTGTTTGGCTAACGTACAGGTAGACTCTACATTATTGGTGTTACAAGAGGAAGAAGGCTATTGGATAGACATTGACAGATATTCAGGGATAAGCCCCGCATTTTACATGCACAAGATTTATTTGGAGGAAGGTACCAAACCATATATTGAACATTGAAGGAGACTCAACGAAGCCATGCAAGAAGTTGTCAAAAAGTAGATCATTAAGTGGTTGGATGCCACATTTGTCTATCTCATTTTCGATAGTTCGTGGACTTCTCCATTTCAATGTGTCCCAAAGAATGGGAGCATAACGGTGGTCACCAATGATAAGAATGATTTGATTCCTATAAGAACGGTGGCCGAGTGGAGAGTGTGTATGGACTATCGTAAGATCAACAAAGTCACTAGGAAGGACCATTTGCCACTTCACTTCCTAGATTAAATGCTTGATAGACTGGCCGGTCGTGCTTTCTATTATTTTCTTGATGGGTATTCCGGATACAACCAAATTCTTATTGCTCCGGAGGATCAAGAAAATACTACATTTATATGTCCTTATGGTCTTTTTCCTTCAAGCGGATGCCATTTGGGTTGTGCAATGCACCAGCTACTTTCAAAGGTGTATGACGGCGATCTTCACGAAAATGGTGGAGGATTACCTTGAAGTCTTCATTGATAACTCTCGGTGGTCGGGAATTCTTTTGATGATTGTCTCCTAAACTTGGATAAAGTGTTGGGAAGATATGAAGAAACAAACTTGGTGCTCAATTGGGAGAAATGCCATTTCATGGTCGAGGAAGCCATTGTCCTTGGCCACAATATCTCAAAGAATGGCATTGAAGTCGACAAGGCAAAGATTGAGATGATTTCTAAACTTCCACCTCCAACTTCAGTGAAAGGCGCGCAGAGGTTCTTAGGTTACGCGGGATTTTACCGGCGTTTCATCAAGGATTTATCTAGAGTGATGAACCCGTTGTGCAAGATTTTTGGAGAAAGATGCTAAGTTCCACTTCAATGCTGATTGCATGAAAGCCTTTGAATTGCTAAAGTTCAAGTTTACTACTACTCCCATTATTACCGCTCCAAATTGGAGTGTTCCTTTTGAGTTCAAGTGCGACTCAAGTGATGTAGCGGTAGGGGCTGTTTTGGCGCAACGCATCAACAAGATTTTTCATCCGGTCTACTATGCTAGTAAGGCCAGGAATAGTTCCCAAGTCAACTACACCGTCACGGAGAAAGAGCTCCCTTCCATTGTCTTTGCTATGGAGAAGTTCCCCCCGTACTTGATTAGTGCAAAAGTCATTGTCCACATGGATCATGCGATACTTCGCTATCTTATAAGCAAGAAATATTCCAAAGCCCGGTTGATGAGATGGGTGCTTTTATCGCAAGAGTTTGATATTGACATTCAAGATAGCAAAGGAAATGAAAACCAAGTGGCAGACCACTTGTATCGTTTGGAGGAGGAGGGGAGGCCGCATGATGGACTTGAATTTAAATACTCCTTCCCCGATGAGAAACTCTTGGCTATTACAATGAAAGAGATTCCATGGTTCGCAAATCTAGAAATTTTCCTTGTAAGTGGTATCATCCCGAATGAGTTCTCTCAAACCAAAGGAAGAATCTCAAACGGGATTGTCAAGACTATTATTGGGATGAACTGTACCTTTTCCGAATTTATACGGATGGAGTGATTAGAAGATGTGTACCGGAGGAGGAACAAGTTGGCATTCTAGGGACCTGTCATTCTTTGCCATATGGTGGTCACCATGGTGGAGCAAGAACGACGGCCAAAGTGCTAAATTGTGATTTATATTGGCCCACTCTTTACAAGAATGCAAGTGATCTAGTCAAGCATTGTGATGAATGTCAAAGGGCTTGTGGAAATTCAAAGAAAAATAAAATTCCCCTCACCACCATTTTGGAGATTGATATTTTCTATGTGTGGGGTATTGAATTCATGGGTCCTTTTGCGGTTCTTGACGAAACACCTACATCTTGGTCGCGGTTGATTATGTGTCCAAATGGGTTGAGGCCGTTGCTCTATCCAACAATGAAGCGAGAAGTGTGGTGGCATTTTTGAAGAAAAATATTTTCACAAGATTTGGTAATCCAAGGGCTATCATAAGTGATAGGGGATCGCATTTTTGCAACAAATCTTTCAACACCTTACTCACCAAGTATGGTGTCACTCATAAAGTCACAACTCTCTATCATCCACAAGCAAGCGGTCAAGTGGAAGCCTCCAACCGGGAGATAAAGAGTAATTTATCCAACACAATGAATGCTAACTAGATGGATTGGTCCAAGAAACATGATGATTCTGTATGGGCTTATAGCACGGCTTACAAAACACTAATCGAAATGTCTCCATACCGATTGGTGTTCGGAAAAGCTTGTCATCTTCCGGTGGAACTTTAGCACAAAGTCATGTGGGCTTTAAAGAATTTGAATCTTGAGTGGAATATTTAAATGAGTTGGATGAGTTTCGGTATCATGCATACACAAGTTCATCTTTATACAAAGAGAAGGTGAAATATCTTCATGACAAGTGCATTTTGAACAAAGAGTTTAAAGAGGGTGATCTTGCGTTGTTGTTCAGTTCATGGTTACGGATGTTTCCCGGAAAGTTAAAGTCTAAATGGAGTGGCCCATTTGAGGTTGTGGGTGTGACACCCTTTTGGTGCTTTGAACTTGAAGAATACAAATGATGAGGTGTTTAGAGTCAATGGTCACTAGGTGAAGCATTTTATGGGAAACGTTGGTGATTGGCACGTCGTGGCGGTAATTCATTTCAAATGATGGTAATCTGCATCGTGCCGCAACATTAATTCAGACGCTTCTTGGGAGGCAACCCATGTTTTTTTTTCTTTAGATAGGTCTTATTTTATACTAACTGGTTTTGAAGTGTGTTGCATGAACTATGCTCAGAAAAATTGGATAAGTATGGAAAAAGTGAGGACCGCACAATTTTGAATTCTATAACAGAAGTCAACTGCGGCCGCACAATTTGAGATTGTAAAATGCAAACTCTCTAATATTTGTTTGTCAGAGAAATGGCCAAAATAAACACACAACGAAATATGCGGACCGTATCAACATCTGCGGTCGCACAACTAATTATGTGGCCGTTGATCAACGAAGGAAACTTGAACAACAGTTAACAGAGTGCGGACCGTAGAAGGAATTCTGTGGCTGCACTCGTCTCTTGAACTCTTAGCCAAAACCGGTTATTATAAATAGTAGCCCTAATGCTACTATTGAAACTTTCCAATCTCTGAGAAATTAAAACAAAGGCTAAAATCTTGCACACAACTGATTCAATCATCTGCCACTTAATTAAGCATCTGTGATCACTCCTTAACACCACTTCATCACTAGTGTGTTCAAATGATTTCTAGGATTCTTCAATTTTCGTAGTTTAGTTTACAATTTGTTAGTTATTTTAGACCATATGTTAATTTCATATCTACGTGGGGTGTGAATTGTGTTGGGTAACTCCTAGTTTCTATTTGGGGAATGGGTATCTGGTTTTCAAGTTTAACCGCTACTACAGTGTCCAATTTGTGCATAAAATTGAAACCCTAAGAAATAAGTTTTGAAATGTGCGTCCGCACAAGGAGTTGTGTCGTCCGCAGAATCATAGATAAAGGCTTTGGTTAAGTAAGATTGTGCGGACCGCACTTCAAATTGTGCGGCCCGCAGAGATTCAATCACGGCAACAGAAAAGTGTGTGTGGCCGCAGATCAGGGCATTCTCTGTCTTTAGAAAGTTTTCATTTTCAGGTGCTCATTATGCGGCCGTACTCAGAAAAGTGCGGACCACACTTCTTCTCTGCTGTCGCACTTTAAAATTATGCGGTCCGCACAACCAGACCTGTGGCCGCACTTGTAATTGTGTAGACCGCACTTCCATACCATGCAACCTGTTTTGTTCTATGAACTTATGATTATCTGCACTTGAATTAGAACTGGCTCTTGCTGTTGTTTCTTGCAGAAAATGGTTAGATCCCGTGGTCGTGGTGATACATCAAAGGGGAGGGGTGAACCTGCCAGAGGCAGAGGCAAAAGCGCTTTACCCCTTGCCCTCCAAAGAGTAATTAGTAAGAAAGTCACAGCAGGCCGAAGTAAACAGCCAGAACCCTGTGAATCAAGTTAATATGCCCCGTTTAGGGAAGCATCGGAGGACGACTTAGTACAAGAGCAGCATGCCGTGCAATAATAACCACATCTGCCTCAGAACATATACCAACTTAGAAACGAGCCTACCTCTTCTAAGAGCACTTCTGAGGGTTCGGAAGGTAACAATCAGGCTTTGGAACCTTCATCCACACATGCCCCCAATGCACCTGCTACCACAGTGGATGTTGATGATCTCCCGGACGATGTTCGAGAGGGTGATACCAGAGTAGCCGACCTTGAGAGGTCGAAGAAGAACGAAATTTGGGAAGATAGGTTTGTTAGTCTTGCAGCTACTCTTGAGCGTCAGTTTTTGTTAAAAGACCTCGATAAATACAACCCGGCGGTGTCGAGGTGGTCCGGGAGCGGAAGGAGTGTACATGGTTCACTAAAAGTGTGATAGATGTCAATGAGTACTTGGTCCGGGAAGTTTACGTCAATGTGGCATACATAAAGAAGGGGAACAGAGTGATAAAAGTGAGGAACCTGAAAGTAAGGTTTGATCATAACACCTTGAACACCTACTTCGGGTTTAAGGATGTTGAGCCACTGCAATATTTGGAAAAGCTGGTTATGGGTGATGCTGCTCGCCCATGGCTAGCTGAGATTCTGGAAGCTCCGGACCACCACCACCATGGATCACAGCAGGGGTTCCTATTTATAGGAACAACCTGAACTTCTAGGCAAAGGGATGGTAGACGTGCGTATGCAGTAGACTAGACCCGTGCCAGAATGAGACAAATCTTCCAATTCCTCGGGCAGTGCTTTATTCCTCTATCATGATCGGGTACCCAATGAATATGGGTTCCGTGATGTCGGCCAACATGTCTTTGGTCGTTAAGCAAGGTGACACCTCCTACTTATATCCCAACACTATCACTGAGTACCTTACGGATGCGGGGGTGGAGCTGAGGGATTTTGATACGAAGGCGCGGGTGAAGAAGCCCTTCTCATGGTATTTTTTGATTGGTGGTGGCATCCCAAAGAAAAAGGGTCAGCCGACTACTACCATTGGCCAGCCTGATGAGCCTTCGATGGTAGCTGCAGATTTAGCAGACATGCCTTGTACTTCAGAAGCGCCTTCTACCAGTGCAGCTGCCATGTCTCCACCTCCTTCTTCAGAGCTTTCAACATCAGTTCCCTCCACCTCGACTTTAAGGTCGGTGCCTATGCCCACTCATCCACTATCTGCGCTGCTAGTCTCCCAGACACTAGCGAGCCTCAACAACTGGATGCAGACAACTACTGCAAAGCTGTCTGACTTATCCAATGCTGTTGTAGCACAGTCATCCATCCCAACACCCCAGATTCCTCCAACAGTGGAGGATATATTGAAGAATATTTTGGTGAATCAGCAGACCATCATGAAAACTTTAGTAGCACATGGAGCAGTGATTGATGAGCTTGCGAAGCAGGTAAATAAGATGAAGAAACCCCAGACATCCAAGAAATCATTAGACAACCTGAGCAGAGAGGTTACCAAGATAGAAACCACTGGAGACCTTCCATTTGATATGCTGATGGTGACAAATCGAGCAGCACTAGTAGATCCAGCAACACTATCAGCACCAGTGGCACCAACTGGCCAGCCTGAGGAACTAGACTTGGCTGCCGACACTATTGAGGCGGTGCGCCAGATGCTCACCCACCTAGTTACTCCCAGAGTCAAGGATGATGAGATCCAGTTAGAGGAGACTAAGGGCAGTGACGCTGCTATGGACATAGCCACACAGGGAGTCTTCTTCACTCTTACCCTTCTCTATTCTTATTTTGTTAAGCATTGGGGACAATGCTTATTTTTATTTTGGCGGGTGGAGTTTATTTGATATTTGAATGATTTGACATTTGGTTTGTAATAACTAATAACACTTCCCTTTTTATTTTGATCATGTATAGATTCTCCCCTTTCTCTCTCTATTGATGTATATATTTTCTCCTTTCCTCCCTCATTATGTATATTCATTATGCTTGCAGTAGCTTGCTTTGTAGCTTCTTTATTTTATTTTTTTATTAGTCAATGTTTAATTCATTAGCTTCTCATTTAATCTAATAACTTATTTTTAATCTAGTAGCTTCTTTTTATGTTTGAGTGGACAATAAGCCTTTGATTTTCGTAATGCCACGGTTCTTTCCAAAGGTAGTTAACGATGGATGGCGTGACAACCTCTTAAGAGATTGAGTCCATTTTTGGTGTTTAGCTAAGAATAGTAGTAATAAGGAATAAAAATACCTAATTGAGTCAGGCTCGAAGAGTCAAACATGCTTCACTTAGTACCAACACACTTAACTACGTGCTTATGATTAAAAACAAGTTTTGGAAAGAAACTGCTCTAGTTAGTGACCTTCTGACTCTTGTGTTGACTTAAGAAACCATCGAGTGGTTTAGTCGAACCATAGTGATTTTCAATCTTGAATATGGTCATTGTGGGCCACCGACTCTATCCTCTTTAACAATCCAGTTGTGTGAGAGGTGAGATGTTTTTGTTGCAAGTCCAAGTACCCGTGTGAATGGTCTAGAACTTGCCCCGAATGTGTTTCGAGGCGAAATATTAAGTTTTGCTTGGCTTGAGAAGTGATTGTAGGCTCTCCTTGACCCGCTTGAAATTTTACATGGAACATCAATGTTGTTATCCTTAGTCAACCCATTTGAGCCTAAAACCTTTCTCATTTTATCACCATGTTACAAGACTTTACACATTTTGTCGTGACCCTCTCTTGGCACCCGAGCTTTCTTTAACACTCTAGTAAAATAATTGTCTAAAAAACATAAGTTTGGGGAGAGACGAGGAGTTTGAAAAAGATACCAAGGCACAAAAAGAGAAAAGAAATGAAGAGAAAGAAAGGCAAGAAAAAGAAAGAAGAACAAAAAAATATGCAAGAAGAAAGTGAATAAGTTGAAGAGTTGAAGGGATTTCAAAGAATAGTAATGATGCAAACCATGGAGAAAACAAAGGAGAAAATGAATATGATGACCAAGAAAGAGTGATGTTAAGTTTCTCTAGTTCCCCTGAGGAAAATAAAATACCTCAAAGAGTTTAAGGAAAGAGGAAGTGGAGTGCTTAAGGAAAGATGAACCTGTTCTATTACAACATATCCAACCTTAGTCAAAAGGCCTTCATTACATTCCGAAAAAGTCCTAAGTGATTTCAAGCCGAGTGAACTTACATTAGTGGTGACCTACATTAGGGGCAAGGATATGGTACTTAGAGTCGTACTTGTGACATTCCTTTAAGAGAGATGAGCAAACCTTTCACAAATCTTTGAATTGAGTGCTATATTCTTTAGTGAGATATGCTAACGGAGAGTAGAGGAGGAGGAGTTTGGGATCCACAATGACCTACATGAAAGAGCAAGTTTTCTTGATGAATAAAGTCAACTTTTGATACTCAAGCGTCCCATTAGAACTATTTGCGCTTAAAAGCTCAACTCATCGCCTTGTTGATAATTCACAAGTGTTGTGGGTAATTGTTGATCTCTACTTGAGAAACATAGATTTAGCCTAGGAACATTTGTCTAACAAGAAATTTTGGTGAATCAAGAGACTGATAGTCTCAATTAAAGGGTTGAATCTAGAGATAGTAAAATCCAACTTGAGCTCTGTATCAACTGTGTTGTTCAACACCCATTTGGACTTGAGGAAGCCAAATTAGGCAAAGTCACTCTCTGACAGAGAGCTATTGAGTGGGTAGTGTTGATAGCTATAATACACCCCGACCAATAAAATAAGCTTTAAAGTTAACAACTCGTTAGGCAAACACCTAGGTGAAGGTCATAGCCCTAGGCCTTTTACAGTATTTGAAAAATAACAACAAAAACAATTTCTTAGTTTCATTACTTAATCTTGCAATCTTAAATTGGAATAGACATAGAACAAGCATCAATTTGTGGAATTGTAATTTGAGATAGTTCACACTCATATACTGCAATTTATACTCCTAAATCCAACGTATAGCTCCCTATGGAATTCGACCCTGACTCTTTGTTGGGTATTACTATTGCAATCGACCATTTCATAACCTTGAATTGAGGTATGAACTTGGACGAGATCAAGGCCTCATGTTCGCGAAAGCAAGCTGCCAAGGCCCCAGAAAAATAAATTGTGTGAACGCGACTAGAGTCTCGCGAACGTGAAGGCTTGCGTGACCTGCCCTACTCGAACATGAGGGTTTTTTCGCGAACGCGAAGACCAACAGTGTGCCACCCCACCCAGCTAACTTTACCCTTCATGAACGCAGACCCCTTCACGTGAACGCGAAGGTCAGTGGCCGAGAGTTTCGCAATCGCGACCTCCTTCACGCGAACACAGAACAAAATCTCGTCAACCCAAATTACTTCATTGCGAACTCGAGGCCTTCTCCACGTTAGCGAAGAAGGAAACCAGAACAGCAGATAGTAGATTTTTGGACTTAGCTCCGGGTAGTCCGAAACTCACCCCGAACCACCTGGGACCCCGTCCAATTGCACCAACGAGTCCTTAAATATAATACAGACCTGCTCGACCTTCGGATTGCGTAAAACAATATCGAAATTAAGAATCGCACCATAAAACCAAATTGAATCAAATTATGAACTTCAAGATTTTCAACTTACTCCGAACGTACCGAATCATACTTAGACTACTCGGAATGACGCCATATTTTTCATACAAGTCATAAATTACCGTACGGATCTATTCCCAAACTCGGAATCCCAAACGGACATCGAACACCAAAGCCTACTCCAAACAAAATTTAAAGAACTTGAAAACTTTCAATGAATCAACTTCCAACATTAAGCGTTGAAATGCTCCCGGACCATCTAACATCTGATCCGAACGTATGCCCAAGCCCAAAATCATCATACGAACCTATTGGAACCATCAAATTCCGGTTCTGAGGTCATTTACTAAAAATGTTGACTCAAGTCAAACTTGGTCATCGTAGGCCACTATTAAGGAACTAAGTGTTGCGATTTCAACTCGAACCCTTCCAAACCCAAGTCAATCATCCCCGCAAGTCATAAAATAGTAAATGCACATACGAAGAGTCTTAATTAGGGGAATGGAGACCGAGAAAGAAAAACGACCGATCGAGTCATTACACTCCAACATTTAAATGGGGATAGTTTATAATAATGTGCCCTTTAGTGAAAATTTAGCACTAGTTGTGTCAATATACAGTGCACCAAATTATGAACAAGGCATTAATAAGATCTACTACTACTATAGGTGCCACCTTTCATATAAGTGATATGTCCAATGCGGGATTTAATTTTCTTGTTTGCCTTGTCTATATAATTATCTTGATACCTTCAATTTAAGGATGTTGCTTCGCTGGAACAAAATGGAAGAAAGTAGCTGGTATAATTTGTAACACAGAGAATCAAAAGAGGCACGAGGTTCATGGTATGACAGCCCATAGGCTATGGGTATAATCTGAAATGGTGGCAAAAACAAGCAGCAAGCATACCTGAATAGAATGGGCAGAAATCATTATGTTTGGGCTAATTCATATTACTAGAATTGCAACTTGACATTGAAAACAGTCACAGATTATTCTAAAACGGAAAACAATCGACTAAAGATATAGAATAAAATAATCTTATTTCCGACAAGAACAGGATGAAATGTTGTTGGCTATAATGGACGACAATTCCTTTTATTGTCCCACGCAGTTCTGTAGTTCCTACATGGAGGAGAAATGAGATACGACTTTCTTGGCAGTGCCAATCGAATAAATATGTTTTGTCAGTATGCTATGGGGAAATGTGAATTGGGGATGAAGAAATGGACTTAATAGTGACATCCCTGTAATCAACCTTGTTAAATATATAATTAAGTATTTAAATTATGCTCTATCTAATATTTGTCAGAGGATAATTTGTGAAAGGTAAAACATACTCACAGTAACAACATTTTACCAGTATTTAACAGTAACGATACTCTCTTGCAGATTATGGAGAAAAATTAAAAATTAGATTAGTAACAGCAACATAGATACAGTGTGGGAGAAAAATTATATAATATAAACACTCAGCGGTGAAGATAAACACGGCAATTGTAACAGCAACATAGATACAGTGTGGGAGAAATATTATATATACATTTACTTTTCTTTTCCTCTGCTAAAGAGTATGTCTCGTTTTCTCTATGTTTATAAAAAAAATCATATGTTTATGAAGAAAATATTTTTATAATAAATTACTGCACGTTCTTTAAAAAAGAGTAAATTAGAACATTAAGCTAAGTTAAAAATATGGGAAGCCAACTTGTCAAGCAAAATATACAAGGATCAGCAATTTGGCCAGACGCAGTTAACGCTTACAGCCATCTTTTAAATCTTCAATTTATCTCCATCATGATCATCGCAACAGAGTGTGGTTACTGTGAGCAATGTAAAACGTTACTCACGGTCAGTGTTTTAAAAAGCGGGGCGTGATACAAGGCGTTTTACTCAACATGGGGCGAGGCGTAAGCTCCGAGACACGGGACGTAAGTTTCATGAATCTTTAATTTATAATTTATTTATAAATCTAAAAATTACATAATTGTTTTAGAAAATTCATACAAATCGCCAAAAATAGAAAATTATTATAATTATATGAACTAACAATAAAAAATATACTAATAAATGGTATACATCTTAACAATAAGTCACAAATGTACTAACCAATATAACAGTCCATATTCCAAAAATAATAAGCAAAAAGCGTCATTGATCATTTGTAGAAAGAAAAAGCAAAACAACAACAACAACCCAGTAAAATTTTACTAATGGGGTCTGGGGAGGGTAGTGTGTACGCAGACCTTACCCCTACCCTGAAGGAGTAGAGAGGTTGTTTCCGAAAGACCCTCGGCTTAAAAAAATAAAAAGACAAAATAACAAAAAGGAAACAATATTAGTATCACAACAACAATCATAGGATAAATAGAAACAACATGAAATCCAGTAGAAAGATGCAAAGCAAAGGGAGACAATATTAGTAAATATTAGTATCACCACAACAATCATAAGAAAAATAGGAACACCATGAAATCTAGAAGAAAGATGCAAAGTAAAAGCGATAGCTAGTAAATAGGACATGCACTGAAAATCGAAATAGTAAGCCACAACATTGCCAATAACTATCTTAGACAAAAACCCTATATGGATAGTCCCACAATGGTACGAAGTAAGGCACGACTCAACTACCTCCTAACCTACAACCCTAATACTCGACCTCCACATCTTCCTATCAAGTGTCATGTCCTCGGCAATCTGGAGCCTCGCCATATCCTGCCTGATCACCTCTCCCCAATACTTCTTAGGTCGCCTTCTACCTCTTCTCATGCCATCCATAATCAACTGCTCACACCTCCGTACCGGAGCATCTAGGCTTCTCCTCTGAACATGTCTGATCCATCTAAGCCTCGCTTCCTGCATCTTGTCATCAACGGGAGCCGCATGCACCTTCTCCCGGATATCATCATTCCTAATCTTATCTATCCTAGTGTGCCCGCACATCCACCGCAACATCCTCATTTTTGCTACTTTTATCTTCTGGATATGTGAGTTCTTAACGGGCCAACACTCAACCCCATACATCATGGCCGGTCTAACTACCGCTTTATAAAACTTACCTTTGATTATCGGTGGCACTCTCTTGTCATACAGGACTCCAGATGCTAACCTCCACTTCATCCATCCTACCCCAATACGGTGTATGACAGCCTCGTCAATATCGCATCCCCCCTGGATAGCCGAACCAAGGTACTTGAAGCTTCCTCTACTCGGGATGACTTGCGAATCAAGCCTCACATCCACGCCCTCTTCCCCTGGCTCAGCGCTGAACTTACACTCCAGGTATTCTATCTTCATCCTGCTCAGCTTGAAACCCTTAGACTCAAGAGCTTGTCTCCAAACCTCCAGCCTCTCGTTAACACCAGCTCGCGACTCATCAATCAGAACTATGTCATCGGCGAATAGCATGCACCATGGAACATCCGCTTGAATATGGTGTGTTAACGCGTCCATCACCAGGGCGAATAAGAACGGACTGAGCACCGAACCTTGGTGTAACCCCATTACAACCGAAAAATGCTCAAAGTCGCCTCCTACTGTCCTAACCCGAGTCTTAGCCCCATCATACATGTCCTTAATCGCCATAATGTAGGGAACCGACACACCTTTTGCCTCCAGGCATCTCCAGAGAATTTCTCTAGGAAACTTGTCATACGCTTTCTCTAGGTCAATAAACACCATGTGCAAATCCTTCTTCCTCTCTCTGTATAGTTCCACCAACCTTCTAACAAGGTATATAGCTTCTGTAATCGAATGACCCAGCATGAACCCGAACTGGTTATCGAATACAGACACCGTCATCCTCACCCTCGCTTCAACCACCCTCTCCCACACTTTCATGGTATGACTCAGTAATTTGATACCCCTATAATTGTTACAACTCTGGATATCACCTTTGTTCTTATA
>AWOL01S0034015.1:74675-92885 GCA_000715115.1 Nicotiana otophora | reverse complement strand
CCCCTACATCCGTGAAGGGAGTGAGGAGCTTTTGGGTCATGTGGGGTTCTATCGCCGATTAATCAAGGACTTTTCTAAGGTGGTAAACCCCTTGTGCAAACTTTTGGAGAAGGATGCCAAGTTCCATTTCAACGAAGATTGTATGAAGGCATTCGAATTGCTCAAGTTTAAGTTGACTACTACTCATATTATCACCGCACCAGATTGGAGCTTACCTTTTGAGCTCATGTATGATGCAAGTGATGTGGAGGTTGGAGCGGTGTTAGGGCAACGTATCAACAAAATCTTCCATCCGGTCTACTATGCTAGTAAGATCATAAATGATACCCAAGTCAACTACACATTGACCGAAAATGAGCGCCTTGCTATTGTTTTTGCTATGGAGAAGTTCCGTCCGTACTTGATGGGTACAAAGGTGGTTGTTCACACCGACTATGCGGAGCTTCGATATTTGCTGAACAAGAAAGATTCTAAAGCAAGACTAATATTGTGGGTGCTTCTTTTGGAAGAGTTTGATCTAGATATTCAAGACCGCAAAGGTAGTGAAATTCAAGTGGCGGATAACTTGTCTCGCTTGGAGGAGGGGAGGCCATATGATGGCCTTGAGATAGATGATTCATTTCCCGATGATAAAATCCTAGCCATTTCTATGTCCGGGTTGCCATGGTTTGCCGACTTAGCAAATTATCTTGGGAGTGGCATTGTACCGAATGAGTTCTCTTCAAACCAAAGGAAGAAGCCCAAACATGATTGCCTTGACTATTATTGGTATGAGCCTTATATCTTTTGGATTTGTACCAATGGTGTGATTCAACGTTGTGATGAATGTCAAAGGGCCGGTGGGATTTCTAAGAAGAATGAGATGCTCCTCACCACCATCTTGGAGATTGACATTTTTTATGTGTGGGGCATTGTTTCATGGGTCTGTTCGGGAACTCTTGTGGGAACACTTACATATTGGTAGATGTGGATTATGTGTCAAAATGGGTTGAAGCCTTGGCTTTACCCAACAATGAAGCTCTAAATGTGGTGGTATTTTTGAAAAAGAACATCTTCACGAGATTTGGTACTCCAAGGGCCATTATTAGTGATAGGGGATCACACTTTTGTAACAAAGCTTTTGATACCTTACTCGCAAAGTATGGTGTCAATCACAAAGTGTCCACTCCGTATCATCCTCAAGCAAGTGGACAAGTCAAAGTCTACAGCCGAGAGATCAAGAGTATTTTGTCGAAGACTGTGAATGCCAACCGGACGGATTGATCAAAGGAACTTGATGATGATCTTTATGCTTATAGGACAAAACACCGATTGGTATGTCTTCATTAGATAGGCTTTGTTGTTTGCTAACTAGTTTTAAAGTGTATGCAGGAATGGATGTTCATTGCAGGGACTGTGTCAAAATTTAGCTAAGTGTTGAAAAAGTGCGGACCACACAATTCTAAAGGCAGCAGCAGAAATCACTTTGCGGCCGCACAATTGGAAGACCAAAAATTACAAGTTCTCTAAAGTTGGTCTGTCAGAATTCATAGCCAATTTGCGGCCGCACACAAAATTGTACAATTTCGCACAAATTCTTCGGTCGCACTCACTTTTATGCGGACCGCAGAGTTTGTGAATACCTAAGTTTTGTACTATTTTAACACCTCCTAAAGTCATTAGTGTTTTGTTGCTTTAATTATATTTCCCAATTTTTGTGTCTTTGATTGCATATTTCCTATCATAAAAATACCAAAAAATAGTTCTTTCTTTATTTGTGCATTTTAGGAATTAACTAACTATTCAATTGGTAAAGTAATCTAGTTAATTGATCATTTGAATAAGTTACTTAATTAATTTATTTATTTGTGTAAATTTAGTTTAATAAGTAGGATTAAGAAAGAAATTGGGCCAAATTTGAAAGAGAAAGTGGCCAAAAGTGAAAGATAAGGGGCTGCCCTTGAAAGGGTCTGAAACGACGTAGTTTTGGCCACTTTCTCTTTTAAATTTGGCCCAATTTCTTTCTTAATCCTACTTATTAAACTAAATTTACACAAATAAATAAATTAATTAAGTAACTTATTCAAATGATCAATTAACTAGATTACTTTACCAATTGAATAGTTAGTTAATTCCTAAAATGCACAAATAAAGAAAGAACTATTTTTTGGTATTTTTATGATAGGAAATATGCAATCAAAGACACAAAAATTGGGAAATATAATTAAAGCAACAAAACACTAATGACTTTAGGAGGTGTTAAAATAGTACAAAACTTAGGTATTCACAAACTCTGCGGTCCGCATAAAAGTGAGTGCGACCGAAGAATTTGTGCGAAATTGTACAATTTTGTGTGCGGCCGCAAATTGGCTATGAATTCTGACAGACCAACTTTAGAGAACTTGTAATTTTTGGTCTTCCAATTGTGCGGCCGCAAAGTGATTTCTGCTGCTGCCTTTAGAATTGTGTGGTCCGCACTTTTTCAACACTTAGCTAAATTTTGACACAGTCCCTGCAATGAACATCCATTCCTGCATACACTTTAAAACTAGTTAGCAAACAACAAAGCCTATCTAATGAAGACATACCAATCGGTGTTTTGTCCTATAAGCATAAAGATCATCATCAAGTTCCTTTGATCAATCCGTCCGGTTGGCATTCACAGTCTTCGACAAAATACTCTTGATCTCTCGGCTGTAGACTTTGACTTGTCCACTTGCTTGAGGATGATACGGAGTGGACACTTTGTGATTGACACCATACTTTGCGAGTAAGGTATCAAAAGCTTTGTTACAAAAGTGTGATCCCCTATCACTAATAATGGCCCTTGGAGTACCAAATCTCGTGAAGATGTTCTTTTTCAAAAATACCACCACATTTAGAGCTTCATTGTTGGGTAAAGCCAAGGCTTCAACCCATTTTGACACATAATCCACATCTACCAATATGTAAGTGTTCCCACAAGAGTTCCCGAACAGACCCATGAAACAATGCCCCACACATAAAAAATGTCAATCTCCAAGATGGTGGTGAGGAGCATCTCATTCTTCTTAGAAATCCCACCGGCCCTTTGACATTCATCACAACGTTGAATCACACCATTGGTACAAATCCAAAAGATATAAGGCTCATACCAATAATAGTCAAGGCAATCATGTTTGGGCTTCTTCCTTTGGTTTGAAGAGAACTCATTCGGTACAATGCCACTCCCAAGATAATTTGCTAAGTCGGCAAACCATGGCAACCCGGACATAGAAATGGCTAGGATTTTATCATCGGGAAATGAATCATCTATCTCAAGGCCATCATATGGCCTCCCCTCCTCCAAGCGAGACAAGTTATCCGCCACTTGAATTTCACTACCTTTGCGGTCTTGAATATCTAGATCAAACTCTTCCAAAAGAAGCACCCACAATATTAGTCTTGCTTTAGAATCTTTCTTGTTCAGCAAATATCGAAGCTCCGCATAGTCGGTGTGAACAACCACCTTTGTACCCATCAAGTACGGACGGAACTTCTCCATAGCAAAAACAATAGCAAGGCGCTCATTTTCGGTCAATGTGTAGTTGACTTGGGTATCATTTATGATCTTACTAGCATAGTAGACCGGATGGAAGATTTTGTTGATACGTTGCCCTAACACCGCTCCAACCTCCACATCACTTGCATCATACATGAGCTCAAAAGGTAAGCTCCAATCTGGTGCGGTGATAATATGAGTAGTAGTCAACTTAAACTTGAGCAATTCGAATGCCTTCATACAATCTTCGTTGAAATGGAACTTGGCATCCTTCTCCAAAAGTTTGCACAAGGGGTTTACCACCTTAGAAAAGTCCTTGATTAATCGGCGATAGAACCCCACATGACCCAAAAGCTCCTCACTCCCTTCACGGATGTAGGGGGAGGGAGTTTGGAGATCACCTCAATTTTGTCCTTATCGACCTCAATACCATGCTTTGAAATTTTGTGATCGAGGACTATGCCTTCCTTGACCATGAAGTGACATTTCTCCCAATTCAAAACCAAGTTTATTTCCTCACATATTGCCAATACCTTGTCGAAGTTGTCCAAGCACTCATCAAAAGAGTTTCCCACCACGGAAAAGTCATCAATGAAGACCTCAAGAAAATCCTCCACCATATCGGTGAACATGGCCATCATACACCATTGAAAAGTTGCCAGTGCATTGCATAACCCAAATGGAATCCGCAAGAATACGAAAGTACCATAGGGATAAGTAAAAGTAGTCTTCTCTTGGTCCTCCAGATCAATAAGAACTTGATTGTAGTCGGGGTATCCATCAAGGAAACAATAAAAAGCACGTCCGGCCAACCGATCAAGCATTTGATCAAGAAATGGAAGTGGAAAATGATCTTTCCGAGTGACTTTGTTGAGCTTCCTATAGTCCATGCAAACTCTCCACCCGGTAACCATCTTTGTGGGGATCAACTCGTTCTTGTCATTTGTTACCATAGTCATTCCCCCTTTCTTTGGGATATATTTCACCGGAGAGGTCCACGAGCTATNTCGGAGTATCCATTAAGGAAACAATAAAAAGCACGTCCGGCCAACCGATCAAGCATTTGATCAAGAAATGGAAGTGGAAAATGATCTTTCCGAGTGACTTTGTTGAGCTTCCTATAGTCCATGCAAACTCTCCACCCGGTAACCATCTTTGTGGGGATCAACTCGTTCTTGTCATTTGTTACCATAGTCATTCCCCCTTTCTTTGGGATATATTTCACCGGAGAGGTCCACGAGCTATCGGAAATGGGGTAGTCAACCCCGGCATCTAACCATTTAATGATCTCCTTCTTCACAACCTCTTGCATTACTTCATTTAATTTTCTTTGATGTTTAATGGAGGGTTTGGCGTCCTTCTCCAAAATAATCTTGTACATGCAAAAGGCGGGGGCTTATACCCCGAATATGCGCCAATGTCCATCCTATAGTTTTCTTCCTCTTTTGAAGCACCGCCAAAGTAAAATCTACCTGCACGTTAGTTAAGCAAGAGGAAAGAATAACAGGTAAAGTAGAACATGGGCCAAGAAACTCATGCCTAAGATGTGAAGGCAGTGGCTTTAACTCCAAGGTGGGAGGCTCCTAGATTGAGGTCTTTGTTAGAGGAGTCTTCCGGTTCTCAAGATCTAAGGACAATTTTCGGGGTTCATAAGTATACGACCCCATTCCTTGTAATGCATTTACTCATTCCACATAACCATCCTTCTCATAATCATCATGATTAAGCAATACGACTTCCAAGGTATCATCAACATTCATCATTGCACTAGCATCATCAACAATTACCTTGGTCACTAAGTCCACAAAATAACAAACTTCGTTGTTTTCGTTTGCCTCATAGATTTGCACATATAGAAAAGCACATTTTCATTTCCCAATCGAAAGGTGAGCTCACCGGCTTCCACATCAACAATAGCCTTCCCAGTAGGAAGGAAAGGTCTACCTAAGATAATAGGCACCTCATAGTCCACTTCGCGATCAAGAACCACAAAGTCCGCCGGACGAATGAACTTATCAACAAGAAACAACACATCATCGATAATACCCAATGGTCTCTTCATAGTACGATCCGCCATTTGTAACCTCATAGATGTGGATCTTGGTTGCCTAATTCCCAGAGTTTTGAACACCAAGTAGGGCATCAAGTTAATACTTTCCCCTGGATCACATAGAGCTTTGGCAAAGTCGGCGCTTCCAATAGTGAAAGGGACTGTGAAAGCGTCAGGATCTTCCAATTTTGGAGCCATTGAGTGCACAATATCACTCACTTGATGTGTCATCTTGATAGTCTCACAATTCATTGATCTTTGCTTTGTCACAAAATCTTTCATGAACTTTGCATAACTGGGTATTTGTTTCAACGCCTCAAATAATGACACATTAATGGTTAAGCTCTTCATCATGTCAATAAACTTCTTGGCGAGCCTTTGAGGGTATGGAGGAGGAGGCCTTGGAATTGGTGCCTTGGCCTCTTGCACTACCGGTTCCGGTATGTCAATCACGTGTTCCCTAGACGGGTTCACTTCTTTTTGGATCTCCTCCACATTCTCATCAATATCAATTCTCACTTCTTCATTATCTTGAACCATATTTCTTGGAATCTCATCATCTTGAACCACTACATCATCATCCACAATTCTTCTTTTATTTGAGGTGGTTGCATCTCCACCACTTCCACTCCTTGTTGTTATGACCATGACATGTCCCATGTTGTTCCCACCTTTTGGGTTCACCACCGTATCACTAGGTAGTGCCCCCTTTGGACGATTGCTTAAAGCTTGCGAGATTTGCCCCAATTGAACCTCCAAATTGCGGTTTGAAGTGTTGTGAGAGGCTAAATGAGCATCGGAGTCGTCATTTCTCTCCATCATTTGTTTGGACATATTTTCGATCCGTCCCATCTCATTGTTGGAAGAACTAGAACCTTGAGACGGATAATGAGGTGGGTTGTTTGGTTGTTGATACATCGGGGGCCTTTGAGATCCTGTCTCCTGATTACCTTGGTTACCGTTCCAACCCCCTTGGTTGTTGCCTCCCTAATATCCTTGATTGTTGCCACCTCAATTGCCTTGGTTGCCTTGATTGTTCCAATTGCCTTGATTATTGTTATTGTTCCAATTACTTTGATTGTTGGTACCACCACTCCAATTGTCTTGGTGGTTTTGATTGTTCCAATTGCCTTGATTATTGTTATTGTTCCAATTACTTTGATTGTTGGTACCACCACTCCAATTGTCTTGGTGGTTTTGATTGTTCCAATTGCCTTGATTATTGTTATTGTTCCAATTACTTTGATTGTTGGTACCACCACTCCAATTGTCTTGGTGGTTTTGATTGTTCCAATTGCCTTGATTATTGTTATTGTTCCAATTACTTTGATTGTTGGTACCACCACTCCAATTGTCTTGGTGGTTTTGATTGTTCCAATTGCCTTGATTATTGTTATTGTTCCAATTACTTTGATTGTTGGTACCACCACTCCAATTGTCTTGGTGGTTTTGATTGTTCCAATTGCCTTGATTATTGTTATTGTTCCAATTACTTTGATTGTTGGTACCACCACTCCAATTGTCTTGGTGGTTTTGATTGTTCCAATTGCCTTGATTATTGTTATTGTTCCAATTACTTTGATTGTTGGTACCACCACTCCAATTGTCTTGGTGGTTTTGATTGTTCCAATTGCCTTGATTATTGTTATTGTTCCAATTACTTTGATTGTTGGTACCACCACTCCAATTGTCTTGGTGGTTTTGATTGTTCCAATTGCCTTGATTATTGTTATTGTTCCAATTACTTTGATTGTTGGTACCACCACTCCAATTGTCTTGGTGGTTTTGATTGTTCCAATTGCCTTGATTATTGTTATTGTTCCAATTACTTTGATTGTTGGTACCACCACTCCAATTGTCTTGGTGGTTTTGATTGTTCCAATTGCCTTGATTATTGTTATTGTTCCAATTACTTTGATTGTTGGTACCACCACTCCAATTGTCTTGGTGGTTTTGATTGTTCCAATTGCCTTGATTATTGTTATTGTTCCAATTACTTTGATTGTTGGTACCACCACTCCAATTGTCTTGGTGGTTTTGATTGTTCCAATTGCCTTGATTATTGTTATTGTTCCAATTACTTTGATTGTTGGTACCACCACTCCAATTGTCTTGGTGGTTTTGATTGTTCCAATTGCCTTGATTATTGTTATTGTTCCAATTACTTTGATTGTTGGTACCACCACTCCAATTGTCTTGGTGGTTTTGATTGTTCCAATTGCCTTGATTATTGTTATTGTTCCAATTACTTTGATTGTTGGTACCACCACTCCAATTGTCTTGGTGGTTTTGATTGTTCCAATTTCATTGAGACCGCCATTATTGGTGATTCGGGCCTTGAGAGTTATTCCTTTGCCCTTGGTAGTAATTCACATATTACACTTCTTCCTCTTTGTCATTGTATTATTCGTCTTGGTCGAACCCACTATCATCTTGCACGAATTGTTCCACACGGTTTTGCACTTGTTGACCCTTTTTGCCGTCGTTTGTTCACCATCATTTTGACACCTTCCATTGCATTTAGTTGCTTAGGACCTTGAATGTGTTAAAGTTGAGCTTTAGCCAATTGATTCATTATAGTGGTCAACTCGGTAATTGCTTGCCCATGATCGTGCAATTCTTTATGTAGGTGAATCACATTTGCATCACTTTGAGGAAAATTTGCTCTACTTTTCCATGCCGATGAAGTATCCACAATTTCATCTAAGATTTCACAAGCTCTGACATTTCATCTAAGAATGTTTGTTGAATCACAGCCTCGGTTATGTCATTATTCGGGCACTCTTTCACCATAGTGTAGTACCTCTCCCATATCTCGTGCAAAGGCTTATTGGATTCTTGTTTGAATGCTAGAATTTCGTCTCTAAGAGTAGCCATATGCCCGGGAGAAAAGAACTTGGCAATGCATCTTTCCGCCAATTCATCCCATGTATGGATATAATGGTTTGGCAATCTTTCTAACCAGCCAAAGGCTTTCCCCCATAGAGAAAAGGGAAATAGTCTCAACCTTAAAGCATCCTAGGAAACGTTGGTTTGTTTACTCCCCCATCAGGTGTCCACAAATCCTATCAAATGCTTGTACGCATTTTGATTCGGAGCTCCGGTGAAGAATCCCCGTTGCTCAAGCAATGTAACCATAACATTTGTGATTTGAAAGTTGCCCGCCCTAATGCGGGGCCGGACTAAGGCACTTGAGTACCCTTTATTCGGAAACACCCGGTGTGGAGCCGCTCTTGGTGGATTTGGGGGAGGAACGAGAATGTTGTCTTGAGGCGGCCGACCTCGTCTATTTGCTTGAGGTTCAAGAGGAACCTCTTCAACTGGGTCATCTTCGACGTCCACATTCCCCAACATCATGTTTCCGAGAGGGTCATTGTTGAGAGTCATTTTTGTACCTACAATCAATTCATTAAAAGGTTAGCAAACCAGAAATAAAAGAAGACAAGTCACACACAAAAATAAATATATAGCTAAATCTGTTTTGCTCCCTGGCAACGGTACCAAAAATTGATGTTTCCCAAACTCACACCACTAATTCAGGTTGTGAGGCAATCGATGCAATAATAAAAACCCAATGCGAATCGGGGTCGATTCCATAGAGAGCTTGATGTGGGATTAGGTATATACCTAGTGTGAATGTATGACGTGCCTAAGATTACACTTCCACATTTTCAATTGTTGTTTGCACTTCTACTTTTACGCTAATGCTTGTAATTGTAAAGCTAAGAGACAATGTTTTTGGTTTTGATTGTTTTTCAAGTTATAAAGGATCTAGGGTTGTGACTTCCGCCTAGTTGGTTACCTAACGGGTTTAGAGCTTTAGGGCATGTTTGGTTGATCGGGATACAATATAGCAATCACACTCAATTACTCACTCTATACCTCTCGGTAGTTTGAGTGATTTTGCCCAATTTGGCTTTCTCAAGTCCAAATGGGTATCTCACGAAACAAGTGATAAATGCTCAAGTCGGGTCTTACTATCTCTAGATTCGACCCTTTAATTAGGGCTATTAATTTCTTGAGTTCACCCCAAATTAATGTTAGTCAAGTTTTCCTAGACTTAGTCTCACTTTCTCAAATAAAGACTAAGTCGATTAGGCATGAATCAACGTTTGCAACCATTAATTCTCAAATTCAAACAAGAACTAGGCTAAATATCATATACCCAATCATAAATAAGTCCTAAATCAATCATCCATTAAGTACCCATACTAGGATTGGGTTACAACCCTAGATAATGATTTAGCTACTCATGGAAAATGAAGAAATTAAAGAAGAAACTAAGATAAAATGCATAGTAATTGATTAAGGAAAGAAAATCTAATGTTTAAATGCTTAACTAGTACAAAGTTACCCAATACAGTAAATAAAAATGACTCAAAGTGTGCAGGTGTACAAAACTTGACCTAATAATGACAAAAAGATCTATTTATACCCAGTTAAAAATATCTGACAAAATTACCCCTGCAAAGGTTGTGCGGCCGCACAATTATGTGTGCGGTCCTCACTTTGAGATTGACTAGCCAGGTTGACTTTCTGTAGTCGCATAAAAGTGAGATGCGGCCGCACTTCCTCTAATTGTGCGGACCGCACATTTCTGAGTGCGGCCGCACTCTTGTTCTTGGACTGGATCCGGGCTTCATTATGCGGACCACAAATTTATGAGTGCGGCCGCATTTTGGCATCCTGTGGCCGCACAATAGTAGTGCGGTCCGCACATCTTCAAGATCCCAAACTACATGTCTCTAAATCTAGTCTTCTGCGGCCGCACAATAATTGTCTAGTCCGCACTCTATGAAGGAATACTATCAGTGCATCTTCAAAGTTTGCGGCCGCACACAGTATTATGCTATCCGCACTGTAGCCCTTTTTGCCTAGTTTTGGTTCTTGTCCAATTTTACTCCTTTTTGATTTGATTTTTACTTCTTAGTTTCGTTTCCCAATATTCCTACAAGAAAGAACATTTTATTAGTTCTCGGGAATACCTTTAAGCATTTTTGAGCTAAAACGTAAGTAAAAGAGAGCAAATAAGCTGTCAAAATCCCTACTTATCAAGTTCAAGTAAACAAGAATGGAATGGCAAAATAATGAGTTGGAGAATCAAGTGAGGTTCAATCGAGGCTCTAGCCCGCAGTCCTGTTATTACAACAAAAAATGAAAAAGAAAATTACATTAAAGATGAAGGAAAATTCAAAGTCTTATCTTCTCTTTGTGTCTTGAATCTTGCATCTTCACTTGAAATCTTGTAAACCCGTATTGAAAGATAGGTGCCTTGACTTTGAAGATTGATGACATGCTTTTCGATCAGAATTTGGAACTTGATTCTTGGAAAACCGGGTTACTGACACATTATCAAAGCTAATTCCAACTATCTTATGATCAAAATACCTCTTCTTCGTTTCCTTTTTCTTTTTTTTGACGAGAACTAATACTGCAAGCTTTAATCGTCACAATTTGTGCTTTACGGCAGGGTCCTGCAAAATCATAAAAGACGAACAAAATGAACAAAAGTTTTCTGCTCTTGTTTGGCACTAGAAAAGTTTTGTAAGTTATTAGAGAAAGCTATATATTATCTAATATATGAAAGGTAGACAAAGACAGTCGTATAAACTAGCTATATGAGGATATGCAACCGGGGGTACCCTGTATTAAAGAGAGATAATGTAACCAGGGGTTGGAGCTCTGTATTACTGAGAAGGAATAGAACTAGGAGTTGGTACCCTATATTACTAAAAGGAAATGTAACCAGGGTTTGACACCCTATATTACTAAGAAGGAATGTAAATATGGGTTGGAACCTTGTATTACTGAGAAGGAAATGTAACCAGGGGTTGACACCTTGTATTACTGACAAATAAATGTAACCAGGGGTTGGTATCTTGTATTACTGAGAAGGAATGCAACCAGGGGTTGGCACCATATACTATTGAGAAAGGATGTAATCTGGGGTTGGTACCCTGTATTACTGAAAGTAAATGTAATCAGGGGTTGGAACCATGTATTACTAAGAATGAATATAACTAGGGGTTGGCATCATTTATTACTGAGAAGCAAATTGTAACGACCCGGCGGGTTGACTTGCAGGGAGGTATTTCTTGTGGGTTCGGAGTGAATTGATACACTTAATCCCTAAAACGGAAGCTTAAGTATTAGAATTTTGACCGTAGTTGGAATTGTGTGAAGACGACTCCGGAATGGAGTTTCGTCAGTTCCGTTAGCTCCATTGCGTGATTTTGGACTTAAGAGCATCTACGAAATGTGAATTGGAGGTCTGTAGCTAAATTAGGCTTGAAATGACGAAAGTTGAATTTTTGAAAAGTTTGACCGGTAGTGGACTTTTTGATATCGGGGTCGGATTCTAATTTCGGAAGTTGGAATAAGTCCACAATGTTGAATATGACTTGTATACAAAATTTGAGGTCAATCGGATGTGATTTGATAGGTTTCGGCATCGGTTGTAATAATTTAAAGTTTCAAGTTCATTAAGTTTGAATCGGAGTGTGATTCGTGTTTTTAGCATTGTTTGATGTGATTTGAGGGCTCGGCTAAGTTCGTATGGTGTTTTAGGACTTGTGGGTATGTTTGGTTGACGTCCCGGGGGCCTCGAGTGTGTTTCAGATGCTTAACGGATGGAATATTGGACTTATGAAATTGCTGAAGTTTTGATGGTTTCTGGTGTTTCGCACCTGCGGTGGGGAGACCGTAGGTGCAGTATCGCACGTGCGGTGTGAAGGGCGAGTCAAACCGCAGTAGCGGGATAGCAGGTGCGGCCCAAAGCTCACAAATGCGGTCCTAGCCATTTAAGTCATTTTCGCACCAGCGATGAGTTTTCCGTAGGTGCGGGGGAAGGCTCAAAGAAGCGAGTTTGCTGAGCAGAAAATAGGATTTCGAGGGTTGATTTCCCATTTCGATTTTGGGACTTTGAGAGCTCGGATTGGGCGACTGTTTGAGGGATTTTTAGAGAAAACCTTTGGGTAACGATTCTTAACTCATTTATGGTTCCACTAATCTATTGTTGATTTCATCATTTAATTTCGGATTTGGGTTGACATTTTGGGAAAATTGGGAAGAAGTTCTTCAACTAAGATTTTTTGGTTTTGATTGAGATTTTGACATCGGATTTGGATAATTTTGGTCCGAGTGAACTCATGAGTGAATGAGTGTTCATATTTGTGACTTTTACCCAATTCCGAGACGTGGGCCCGGGGAGAATATTTGGGGTGATTTTCTAATTTCTTTCTTTATCTTTGATTTTATTAATTAGATTAATTTCTTATAGTTGTATTTATGGTATGTAATTGATTTTTGCTATATTTGGGCCATTCTGGAGTCGGATATTAATGGAAAAGGCAGTGTTACTGGTTGATTGAGCTTGGTTTGAGATAAGTGGCTTGCCTAACCTTGTGTGGGGGAAATCCCCTTAGGATTTGGTACTGTTGTGATATGTGAGCGTTGTGTGCGTGAGGTGACAAATGCGTACACATGCTATTTGTTGTAAAGACCGGAGTTTACACTAAGTAGTGATTTGTTTTCATTTTAATTGAGTTATACCAGTATGTGTAGTTACCATGTTTAGTCTAATATCCCATGTCTACGTGTTTTAACTGCTTATTTGAACTCTGTGCAACACGCCTAATTGATTTCCTGTTTTCCTTTGATATTTATCAATCATAACTGTAGCATTCTTGCTGTTAACTGTTGTATTTATCGGTTTAAGTTTTGTGTTTACTTTTGAGACTACAAGGCGGTTCCTCGGGAGTTCTCCCTACACATTTACTTTTGAAACTACGAGGCGGTTCTTATGGAGTTCTCCCTGCATATTTACTTTTGAGACTACGAGGTGGTTTCTCGAAAGTTCTCCCTACACATTTACTTTTGAGACTACGAGGCGGTTTCTCGGGATTTCTCCCTGCATATTTACTTCTGAGACAACGATGCGGTACCTCGGGAGTTCTCCCTGTATATTTACTTTTAGGACTACGAGACGGTATCTCGGGAGCGCCCTTGTTGTTATATCATTGTGTGGTGTTGTTATTGCTTTGTGAATACTTGTTGTTGTATTCTCCGTTTTACTTCATTTTTATTATAGCATCTGTCTTATTATTATATCCCAGTAGGGCCTGGACCTGACCTCATCACTACTCTACTGAGGTTAGGCTTGGCACTTACTGGTTACCGTTGTGGTGTACTCATGTTACTCTTCTGCATATGTTTTGTGTGCAGATTCAGGTATTTCTTATCAGCCCCAATATTAGCTGAGAGTGCTTGCTGCTGCACGAAGACTTCAAGGTACATTTGTCGCGTCCGCAGTCTCGGAGTCCCCTTCTATTCTCTCCTATGTCATTTACCTTCCGTACTTCTTTTATTAGACTCTGGTGTATAGAGATACTAGTTTTCTTCTGTAGTTTGTGACTTATGATGTTTCAGGTTTTGGGAGTACTGTGTATTACTAGAGTGTTGATTATTGTACATACTAAGCAGTATTGTTATCAGTTATTTTAGCTATCTATTGCAATTAGTTGTTTAGCTTTACTTCTATTTTGTAATTTTCGCATTTTTGTTAGGCTTACCTAGTCTTAGAGACTAGGTGCCGTCACAACATCTTACAGAGGGAGAATAAGGCCGTGACAGAAATATAACCAGGGGTTGATGCCCTATATTACTGAAAAGGAATGTAACTAGGGGTTGGTGCCTTGTATTACTAGGAAGGAATGCAACCAAGGGTTGGCACCCTGTATTACTAGGAAGGAATATAACTAGGGGTTGGCACCCTGTATTACTGAGAAGGACTGTAACCAGGAGTTGGTACCATGTATTACTGAAAAGAATGTAACCAGGGGCTGGTACTCTATATTACCGAGAAGGAAATATAACTAGGGGTTGGCGCCCTGTATTATTCAAGAAGTGTCGAGTATCTCTAGGATAAAAGGTTCTACCTGAGTTAAGCTATATAAAACAACCCGAGTGAAGAGTACTTTTACTCGGAAATATGAGTTGGGTCCCCTTAGGCGAAAAGGCTCTACCTCAGTTAAGCTTTGTAAACAACCTGAGCGAAGAGTACTTCTACCCGGAACTATACGTTGGATCTCCCTAGGCGAAATGGTTCTACCTGAGTTAAGCTACATAAAACAACCTAAGCGAAGAGCACTTCTACCCGAAACTATGAGCTGGATCCCCCTAGGCTAAACAATTCTGCATGAATTAAGCTCCGAAAATAAGAGGTATGAGAGGTAGTCATACATGCTGAAAATAAAGGAAAGAGGATATTTTGAGGAAACTTACCTTTGATGCCATTCGTCCTTTAAGAATCGTCATTCTGCACTGCTTCGTTCTTGCTTCAAACAAAGAAAAATTGTGAGTTTTAAAAGTGCTGGTCGGTTTGTGACCATGCTGTCTTTGGGAGCTTGGCTTTATGCCCATTCGCTTTTGGAAGACTGATGTAGTGGTATTTGTCTCCACTGATGGTAGACTCAATTGTTGTTTTCAAGAGACGTTTTCTCTCTGCATCAACTCTAATTTTATTTGTGGCTCAATCTGCCTTTTTCAGAAAGGAACACACATTTTTAACCATTTTTCTGATATCTTGCATGACTTTTGTTCTAAAGCAATTTGTCTATCAGAATGAATCTCAACTGGCTATGTGCCTTTTGCATGATGTGCATACACCATAGTCTTTGTTCGATACTACAAAAAATCCATGATTAATCTTGCGGTCTTTTCTTTGCTTGATTTTGACAAGTAGGCCAATAGGAGGATCTTTTTTGGGAGGAACCTTTGTATTGCGCGAATCCTCAAGATATGTTGATTGTAACAACTGAGTGCATGTTGCTCCATGGAAAGCGTTATCTTGAACGTTCTAGCTAGAATTTACTTTGTGCAACTGAAAAGTCGGTAGCAGATTTTGAAATCATTTCTTGCTTGTTTTGATGAGAACTGACTCAAAAGCAAAAAAGACAAATCTATGCACAAATAGAAGGAAGCTATTTTTAACAAGAGACGCAACCTTTATGGGAAAGGAAGGAAAAAGCGGGCCAAACTGTGTACTTGCTTTTCGTGATAATAGTTGGATCAACATTAGCGGTGCTTATTCCCTTGGTTGAGAAGATGATAGAATGATCCTGGATTGTTTTCGTAATTCACCATTGCAAACCAACAAATCGACCACCTTTAACTAGCTTTTATTTCAAAACAGCAAGCAAGTTAGAATGAACACACTCTTTTTCTCTTTCTACTTTTTTTTCTTTTCTCTATTTTTTTCACTTTTCTTTTTTCAAAATCATTCGATCGAACCTGATGTGGGTTGCCTACGTATTATGTGGGAACATGAATAAGAGTTTACGTAGTTCGGGAAGATCAAGAATAAGGTAATTCTTACTCTTATACAATCCAGACCACAACGTCCCCTTATTTTATATTATTTTTAATTTATTTTTCTTTTAATGGACATTTGTTCAAAAATCGGATAATTTCTCTCTTGTTCATTCAACTGATTTATCCTAAAGCCGATCAACATGAAAGACTTCCAATTAATGCAACAGATAGCACATAACATGAACATATTGGTCTCAACAATGTACCTATCCTATACGGACCCGACCCTGTGCCGAGTTTCGCTAAGTCAAATGCACACGATGCAACAAAACAATCCTACTAGGGATAACCAGGCATGTTGCTTGTTCTTCTAGGTTTTAAAAATCCAAGGGGATGAGGTGTATCTAGACTTGCCATAAAAGGCTCGGATAACTCGAGTTGGGAAAGGGTAGCATACAAGGAGCAATACTTATCCGTCTTAACTATTGTACCCTCCCCGTTCTTAAACATTGATGACTAATAATCTTCAACGGGAGCCCAGACCCATAGGCTTTATCTCAAAAAATAATGGGGCGCGTATCTGTGATTCCCAAGGTTATATTCAAAACACTCAGAGGGGTGCATGAGAAGACAGTTTATATGTACAGTTCAACAATATCAAAGCAGTAAAAAGTGGACAAGTAGCACATATAAATCACAATATATACAAAAATTAATAAAGCGAAATGAAGTCAATGTACAAGCTCGAATTCTTGAAGTTCCCAAGCAGAGTCTCCAGAGCTTTCACACCGCTTTTTACCGCAAAAGATATGTATGTCATGGATTGTTGTGGGTTAAAGAGTTTTTTCAATTAAAGTGATACATTTGAGTAGTGATTATTTTACTTACAGAGTCGCCACTTGGAATTGATTTTTTGGGTGTTCCAAGTCACCTTTTATTTGAATCTATAGTCAAAGGAAAGTTTGACTCTATTATTATTAGTCTACGAAAACAAAGTTCGGGTAAGGAATTCTGTTCACCGAGGAGAAGGTGTAAGGCATTCCCTGAGTCCTGTGGTTCTAGCACGGTCGCTTTATTGACTATATTTGGCTTATATTATTTTTGGATAACCTGTGTTTTATTGGCTCTCATGTTTTACCTATGTCCGCTTTTTTTCTTGATTAGATTTATGAAAATTATCATGAAATAAGTCACGCGTACGTGTACTCATTTTTATTTGGTGTGTCAAGAATCATATCATGCGTACGTGTACACAATCAATAAAATATTTATTATTATTCGAAGTTGATTGGTCAAGTCACGTGAACATGCACTTGTATTTGAGGATAAGTATCACAGCTATGCCACGGGAATCGTACACATAGCCATGATATTTAATTATTTAAAGCGCGCCTAAAGAAACTAGCGTACTTGAATTATTTTCCTAAACTAATTTGAAATTATTGTAAGGCCGAGAGTTTATGGAAAGTAAGTTATTTGGAAGTCGGGAAATATTTTAGCTATTTAAAGTATTGACAAGTTATCCACACTTAGAAATATTTACAACTTACTACTTTATCTTTGAAATTAGGAGACATTTATCTATTATGGAAGAATGAGCTAATTATTAATCTAGTGACTAAAATTATTGGGCCTGACAAATTTATACTCAATCAGATCCATGTCTAATTCTTTCTTTCCTATTAAATGTCGTAGCTCTTTTCTGGTTCACTTGAACTCCAATGCATGGCCCATTAATATGGCAAGATCTTCATTCTTAATTCTAAATAGCAAATCTCATTAAGATGAAATACTATACAAATAATCTGTTGATAAATAGCTTGAAACATGTAAAAAGAAACTACAACATGACAATGTATATAAATAAAACAACATGACACATGAACCTCTATAAGAACATCACACAAACAATGAAATAATTAACAAAGGGAGGATAAGTAATAAACCTTTAAGAAAATATTTCCTTCAGAACTTGATTAATGCAAAAATAAATTTGAGAAAAACAAGTACACCAAACCAAGGGCAAATCGGTAAATAAATAGAAAATCTAGCGAAGAACCTTCAAAAATTCGATCCCGGGCCGAAACTCGACTACACCTCATGAGGCTGTTTGTTTTTTGCGTGAGAGAGGTGACTACCAATAAAGCTTCACATGGTGTTTTTAGGCTTGAATTTGTGGTATTTTTGGGTCTTAAACAAGCTGATGAATTGCTGGAGTTTGTGAAAGAAAGAGGAAGAAAGAAGAAGAATTTTTCTCCCTCAATTCTCTCTCTCAATCGCTCAATCGCTCTCTCTCTCTCTCTCTCTCTCTCTCTCTCTCTTTCTATATATATATATATATATATATATA